>JAULSY010000076.1:0-53205 GCA_030512305.1 Cercophora samala | reverse complement strand
GGCGCCCCCCCGCCCCCGGCCGCGGGCCGCCCGGGCGCGCCCCCCCCCCCCCCCCCCCCCCCCAGTGTGGTTGTCTATGGGAGTTTCAAGACTGCTCAGGAGGAGTGTCGATGATTTTTGGAGTCTTGCGTCGAGTTTGGCTTGAGTTTCTCTTTATTTTAGCATTGTTTTTGGCGTTGCTTCGGATGGAAGGATGGGCGTTTAGGGGGTCATTTTATCTTGATACCACGGGACATATTAACCAGGCACCATTTTTGGATGGGATGGCGCGCTCAGTTGGATTGAATTACATCTTATTTTGCTCTGTTTTTCTTTGGGTGAGTTCATGTTGAACAGAGATGTTGCGTCGGGAGATCGTGTTACTCTTGACATGCTTGACAAACAGACAGGCAAGATTGGATATTGAACGGTTAATCTCTGTAAGGCTGTTCATTTACCATGTATTGTTATTCTTTTTTGTTCTCCCAACTGTGTGACGTTGGCTAACTCTTTTTGTTAGACCATCTGTCTTACCCTTCCTGCCTCGATGCAGAAACTGACGGCATGTTAACCGACCAAATGATCGATCCTTCGACAACCTTCTCCTTGCTATATATATAAACTCGGTGACAACCTCACGAAGCAACAGCCCTCGCCTCCTCGGCAACCTGTGCAATCTTCCCCTCCCTCAACCTGACCCCCTTAATCCTCCCCGCCCTCACATCCTCATTAAACTCCCCAATCTGCGTCACGATCCCCTCCAACGTGCTCGCCACAGGCGTGTACCCTATCCCCCCCTCCTCCACCCTCTTTCTAGCCTTGGAATCATCCACCACCGAATGGATCCCCACATTCAACACCGCCGGCTGGAGCATCCTTATCGGCCCCTTTGCCTCCCTCCAACCAAACCACTCTGTCAAAAAGGGGAACCTCGCCAGCAGCAACGACCAAAACTCCATCATGTGAGCAATGGTGTGAATAACAAGCGGTGACGCCTCAGAGTAGCTAAACTTCGCCTCGGAAAGCGTCTCGCACGCAAGAGCCATATCCCGAAAGGTGATGGGCGGCCCAGCATCAGTGATGACAAAAGGTCTACCAGCGCAGGCCGGGAGCGTGGCGGAGGGCAAGAGGGCAGACTCGAACTGGAGGTGGGCGAGGGAGACGTTGCGGGAGTAGACGTAGGACTGGATCACTTGGGGCACGTACGCCACGTAGGAGCCCTCGCGGAGGATGTTGCCGACGAGGGGGTCAGTCTTCTGACCGTAGATCGCGTTGCCGGGGCGGAGGCAGCCCGTTCGAAAGTGCTGGGTCGAGGCGGAGCAGATGGCCCGTTCGGCCTCGGCTTTGGAGTGCGCGTAGTTGGCGAAGAAGTCCTCGTGGGGACGGATGGGGCGGTCAAAGTCCTTTTCGTCGCAGATTTGAAAGTAGCCTTTGGGGTGGGACTCCCAGGGGAAGGTGGGGATGAAGCGGGTGGGGGTTATGCTGACCGAGGCGGAGGAGGTGGCGATGAAGATGTCGCAGCCGTGTTTTTTGGCCGTGTTGAGCACGATGATGGCGCCGTCGCGGTTGACGCGGCTGACGCGGGAGTAGAGCAAGGGGTGGCGTTCCTGGGGACGGATGAGGGCTGCGGTGTGGAAGACTGTGAGGGGGAGGTGAGAAACCGAGGAGGGCCAGGGCTTGGAGAAGGCGGCTTCGACGGAGGGGATGGAGGTTATGTCTGTGGTGACAAAGTCGCAGGAGGATGTTTTGGGGAGCATGTCGTCTCGGGTGATGGGGGCAAAGTCGACGATGCGGATGCTGGAGGGGTGTTGGCCTCGCTCGAGGAGCTGGAGGACGATGTCACCACCCACAAGGCCTGGGTCATGTTGTCAGTTTTGGGTGTGATGTTTTGAGGGTTTTGTAGCACTTACCTGAGCCGCCGACGATTATGTATCTCCTCTCCTGAGCGGGAGGCACATGTTTGAGATAATCCACGGGCCTTTTCTTGACATTTTCATAGGCCTCCCTCAACTGCTCTTTCGTCCACCGCTTGGGTGAGAATTTGCGGGCTTCATCAGGAGTAGATCTCAAGGCCGAGTTGAATCGGTACAGCCAGAAAATGCCAAAGGCAATCACAGCCAACACCAACATGGTGAAGGAGGGCTTGATGGGTGTGGTGGAGAGTGGTACATTCAACAGAAAAAAAGAGCAGAGATTTTAGGAGCGTAGCAGAGGGGTAGTAGGGCTGAAATGCACGTTGAACATCACTTCAAAAGGGACGGGATCAGCTCCCTTCCTTGTTGTCCCGAGCTCGGATTGAATTTGTTCGGGAAGGCGGCATCACCGACCGTATGTGATATCGGAGATGGTGAAAAAGCTATGGTATTCCCACACACACAATCTTGAAACTGTCCAAAACCAAAACCTGATTTCTCTAGGGAACTTTGCGAGACGAATCATCATCCGTCGCATCGCATGTCCACAAGTCTCGTCGCTGGCATGTTGCGTCCGTAGCCAAGAAGGGTTAGCATGTATTCCATCACATTATGTAAGCCGGTCTTTGGAGGAGCAAATTGTCCGATGTAAATTGTAAAGGCAGGATGGTTAGTTACAGCAGACCGTAGCAACAGCGACCTGAGTCAACAAACATCCAGTATAAACACCTCGGCTACAGCTAGACGTTGGGTAGCAACTGACAGGCTCATCATGTACATACATACCGGGAGGTTGGTGTTGACGTTGACAGGCCATCAGACTAGCCACACCGTCTTTGTTGAAAGAGATCGGGTCCGATTCTTTGACACCGCACGGAAAGTGTGACGTGGAGAGACATGCTGGAGCGACCATTGTTCCAATTCGCGGCTGTGATTGGCCAGAAACGCCCATGTGTTCCTGAGCAGGAAAGTGGAGGAGAGAGAGTAAGAGGGCGGGGCTATTTTAGCGTCTTCAATGCTTATCGCGCGTGATCGGTCGGGTCTTGGGTTCTTGGGCTTCTCCAGCACAGCGGAGAATTTGGTGCTTCAATATCCGAGACTTCCAGCTCGTCCCATGGTTGATGAATGGAGACGGGAGCGAGGTCAGAGTTCGTCTCATGTTGTTGAAGAGGTACATGCAGAGTACAGACTGTGTCTTCCTGCAGCCGCTCAAGCGAGAGGGAAATAAACAAAAAGAACAGACAGTCTGAACAGGGAAATCGTGAATCGTCTTACATAGATATTTACAAGGTATGTAGGTATGTACCTACATGATCCACGCCCCCCGGCGGGAGAGCCCGCGAGTTCCTGTGAGCCTGCGTCATTCGGCATTATGAGCTGAGGGTGCAATTTGCGCTGGCCCGCCGGCGTTTTGGTCTCACAAAATTCTTCAAGAAAGCATCCTCGGCATTTTCGAGAGGGTAGTGTAGTGTAAGAGGACAGCATGTCATGTCGTGGAAGAAGCGATGCAATGCGGCGATAAACACTGAGTGACACATGCACAACAAAGCCTAAGGGTATGCACGTCTTTAATCGAATGTTCAGGTGTCAGGCCAAAGAGAGCTCGCAGCCAGAGCAACAGGCAGAGCAACAGATGAGAAGCCAGCGCCAGGAACGACGGGAACGGTCAGCCAGCCAGGTTGCTGTGAGCTGTCTGCAGTAGCGCCAAGCACCAAATCGGCTCTTCCCTGCCGTTTCCACGGCGGATGGACCAATCAGGAGCTCACCAGCCACATTTTCCCACGGCCATCGTGAAGCTCTGGCACCTTCCCGCCTCTGATTTTCCCCAATGGGTTGCTTCCCGGCGACTCCAGCGCCGAGCTCCCAAACACAGGGCAATCAAACACCATGTTTCGTCCCTTGCTCAAAACGGGCCAGTTCCTGCTCTTCTCTAGTTGTTCCTCTTCCAGTTGTTGTTCTTCTTCACCCTCCTTCTCTGTCCATCATCAATCTCCATAACCCAGGAACCCCGCGCTCGTGGCATTACGGCACATTTTCCACCTTCCACGGTACCCCTGCCACCTCCGGATCCATCCTTGATCGTGCCTTATCTTTGCGACGCCCGCCGCATCGCTCGATTTTGTGGAAAGCTTCCTTCTTCCCGTCTACCACTCCCACTCCCACTCCCACTCATCCACAAAACAAAACAAAACAAACCCACCCTTCACCATGCGTCAATCCATCCTCTTTGCCGCCCTCTCTGCGGTCACTGCTGTTGTTGCCCAGAAGCAGAACTTCACCATCGACATCAGCAAGGTCGAGCCCGCGACGAGATGTATGTTGTTTCCGTTCCCAACCGCCCCTTGTGCATGGAGATGAGACTGACTGCTGCTATAGCCGGATGGTGCGTTACCCAGTTCACCACCTGCGGTCAACTCTGCTTCGGCTCCGTCCAGAAGAACGACTGCGAACCCGTATGTCTTGTCTCGTTCCCTCGGTATTCGTAACTCAGCATGGCTAACATCTATGCCAACACCACAGACTGACCTGAGCTACGAATGCACTTGCTCCAATGGCACCGCTCCCGGTCTCGACTACTACACTCAGACCCTCCCTACCGTGAGTCTCTACATAGTCGGGCGTGACTAGTCGTTTGGCCGGCTGCTAAAATCACCTGCTACAGTTCATCTGCCACGAAGCCTTCAGCCAGTGCACCTCGGAGAGACAGGGCGGCAGTGCTACCGAGCTGAAGAAGTGCACCACCGACATTAAGGATCAGTGCGGTACCCTTGACCCCAGCAAAGCTACCAACGGTGGCAGCAGCGACGACGAGGATGACGAAGACGATAACACCACTTCCCCCTCCGGCACCCAGGGTGCTGCTGAGACCAACGCCCCCACCTCGTCGACTTCTCTGGCTGCCGCTCCTACCAACTTTGGAAATGGCATCGCTGCCGTTGCTGCCGGTGTCTTTGCTGCTGCTCTTCTTTGAGCGTAGTAATATGGACTACACGGTGGTGAACAAGAGATGGAAGGGCTGAGCGGCAGCCTGGGTTGGTGATACCGCGTAATGAGTCAATACCCTTGGTGTACGCGTCAAGAGTGTGGGCGGCGTTGATCGTTGAATCTTTTGTGATTCTTGTATTGATTTCCTCTTCCTCTGGACAGAAGGCTTTTTCTTTTTGATTTTGCATCAAGCTGGCCTATAGGGACTTAATGTTGCATGAGAAGAATACGAATGTTCCGGCTGATGATATGTACCGAGAGAAGTTTGGAGGAAGAGATTGGGTGCTTTGTGAGGAAAGGAGTGGCGTTTAATTGTGGGGAGGGGGGGAGGAGTAAGGTAGAGAAGAAGCACATGAAAGGGAGAGAAATATATCCATTTGATTTTTAGGCCCTACGGGCAAGCGCGCGATTGTCTGGACCGATGGTGTTGTCGATGTGTGCCTGTCAAAGGAGGAGTCGACCGAATTGGGATGTGGGAGTAAGGTGGGCTTTGTCGGGCGGACGGTAGGGACTATGACAACAGACTTGTCTATGAAAGAGAGGAGGGATCTTTGTGTGCTACTGATGGCCGGAAAGAGGATGATATATCAGTTCTTACCACCGCCATCTTGGGATCTCACGAAGCTGGTTTTTTGCCAACCACCGACTCGAGCAACCCCTTTTTCGGGAAGAGATTTCACCAGTCATATTGATATCAGTCCGTCCGGATACAGGATGGCATTCCCCCCACACAACCCGTTCGGCGGGCCCAACCCCCCGCACGAGTACCCCCGCCCCGCCTGGGGCCAGGAAGTCCTAGATGCGGACCCGAACGCGGCCAGGAACTTTGCCCGATCGCTCCGGCAGGGCACCATGCTGAACAACCGACCATGGCGGGGCCCCCGCTTCCCCGCGCGGGACCCCAACCGGGCCCTCTTTGACGACATCCCCGACTGGATGTCGAGCCTCGGCCGCATCCGCCTCAACGGCGGGAAGAAGACAATCCCGCCCGAGATCAACATCAAGATCCTCCATAGCGCCCTGAGCGACGTCAAGTGCATGTTCCACCACCTGGCGCCCGAGTGGAACTTGTGCGCGCGCGGGGAGGACTCGCTGCTGGAGGAGCAGCTGAGGCACAAGAGGGTGGACGTGTACACGGTGCCGGAGCACACCGACATGAGCAAGGTGGTGACCGACCAGGAGGACGAAAATTACTGGGCCTGGGCGGACTGTCCGGTGGAGAGGGATTCGGGGCATCTAAAGAGCACGTGGGGCCACTGGGAGGGGGATCACGAGCTGGCGCTGTGGTTCGGGGAGGATCCGAGGAAGGTCGTGCCTGAGGAGTCGGGGAGGGCCCAGCTGGTGGCTGACTGGGTCAATAATGGGATGGTGGAGTTGAGGATGGACCAGCCGCCGTATCTGAAGGACTCGGAGGCGATGGAGAGGTTTTTTAACGGGTGGATTCAGGGGGTTAGGAAGGCGCCGTTGAGCAGGACGGAGGGGGGGATAAGGCTGGTTAGGTACTGGGATGATGAGGTGGAGGTGGTGGAGGGGAGGGAGAAGAGGGTGTATAGTTACTTGAAGGATGAGAAGGATCACTTTGGGGGGGAGATATGGAAGGATGCGTCGGATAAGAGGAGGAACAGGCCGGGGAGGTCCGAGAAGAGGTCGGACAGGAGGTCGGACAGGTCGCGTTCGCCGAGGAGGGAGGCGCTGCCTATTCGGCAGAGGGATTACGGGGGAGAGGCGGGGCCTAGTCGGCGGAGGGATAACGGGGAGGGGTCGTCATCGAGTTGTTGGCCGAGGGATAACGGGGTTGGTAACGATCCTATATTGAGACCGGCTTTGGCAACAGCAACAGCAACAGCAACAGCAACAGCAACAGCAACAGCAACAGAGGTTGAGGGCGAGGGCAAGGGTAAGGGTAAGGCGGTTGAAGTTGAAACACCACCCCAGAGAGTTGTAACGGAGGACGAAGAGGAGCGACACTACTTGTTTAAGCATATCCGGCAGCTGATGATCAACACACATCCGATCTGGGACCGTTGCGTACCGGGGGACATCCTTGGGCATCAGTGGATGTTCGAGATAAAAACCTCACAGTGGTATCAAGACAACCAACGGCTTTTCGACGAACGCATACGGGAACTTGCATTGTGGCTCCTCAGGGAGAAGGCAAATCAATTCAAGATTGAGTGGGATAAGATGCCGAGGCTAGAGGAAGTCTACTTGGACCTGAGGGCCATGAATCTGCCCACCACATACCCCAGGTTATCACCAGACACAACAACAAACACGGAGGGTTATCTTGGCATCCTTTTCGTGGCCAAGATTGCAAAGGCGATGAGCGGAAAGGGGCTGAGGAAGCTGGTGATTGCGGGCTTGAGGAGCTACAATGGCGACCGGGGCTACGATTCCTGTGGGCTGAGGGACGATTTCACGGTGAGGAAGAGCGTGACGGCGGGGAGGTGGGACGCGAACAGGGAACTCTTCATGGACACACCCTACGCGGGCGACTGGTGGTATTCCGCGCGTAGGTCACTCCAGGTTGAAATCCCGAACTGGTGGATGATGTTTGTGACGGCGGTGAGGCCCGGGGGGAAGCTGATATTCGTGGATAGGGAGTATGATTACGCTGCTAGGGAACTCATCGAGGACCCCGAAGTAAGATGTCTCGATCTGGACTTCGTCTCCAGAGGCGATATGTGGTGGGGTACCGGGGTTCCAGGTCAAGCCGACTACCTACCTGGTTGATCCGACGGCGCCTGGGGTGGCAGCGGAAGCTTAGAGGCATCATCGGATGCGGTTCCTAGGGTAGTTTTGTCACTTGTGTGTTTTGTTTTGGCTGTAGATTTTTTTTTATATACTCCGTACATTTCTCTTGACGGTTTTCATGTATCCGACGAGAGTCTGCTGACGATTGATGGATTCTGTGTGGATACTTGTGTTGTGTGTCACTCTGAGGATGGATGGGCCGGGAGACTCCATACTAACAAACTAGCCAGGTACTTGGTCCTCTTGACAACACACGTTTTCCTGCAGCCCTTCTGCGGTTGATTGGCTGCTGACAAACGACACCGCTGCAGTGGTCTGCATGCAGGCAGTGTTCACCGTCTCCATATTGGGTCGGATGCCACCGAGCCTTGCTCTTTGGTTCTGGCCAACCACTCATCATCCGAAGAATTCCCCAATCTGGGGCTTTCAAAGGGTAAGGCATCCATCCATCCATCCATCCATCCATCCATCTTTGCTGAAGAAAACCAAAATACCGTATGTCTTGCCCCCCTCCTCGTCGTGCCCGTGGCTTGATGCTTGACGCTTGACGCTTGATTATGCAGCTATGTTTCTCACATACAAATATTGACATCTCGTTGCTAGGAAATGACACGGCTACCTTAGTACCTTTTCTTCATCATGGCCGCCCACAGCCTTGCCACCACCACCACTACCACCACCATTAGCATTATCGTTCACACCACCACCTTTTGACAGCAGTTCTTTGGAAGAGGGGTTATTCACACAATCACTTCATCAAACATACCATTTTAACCTTTACTTTTTCATCACTTTGCCAAACACTTCACTTCTCATTCTCACTCACACATACACCTACCTATCACTCACATTCATTCGTCATACGATTAATTCCCAACCCTCAAAATGCCCGAAGAGCAAGACCCTCCTCCCATGGAGCTCCGCGGCGGCAGAAGCAGAAGCAACTCAACCCCCGCCGGCTTTCTGTCACGCTTCTTCCGCCCCCATCAACAACAACAACAGCAACAACATCAACAACAAAACCAACAACCCTCGTCCTCCTCCCATCACCGCTCTCACCGCTCCCACCACCATCACCAAGACTCAAGCTCACCACCACCACCACCATCCTCTCACCATCAGCACCCTCCCAAAGAGAAAGAGAAAGAAAAAGAAAAAGAAAAATACCCCAACCCCACCCCCTCCAACGACCACGTCTACGATATCCCCCCCAAACCACCCAAAGCCCACCGCCTCCCCCGCAACCCCTTCTTCCGCCCCCGCCCCCCAAAGCCCAAACAAAAGAAAACCCCCCCCAGCAACTCCGGCAGCAGCCCAGCAGCAAAGAAACGCTCCCTCTCCACCCGCCCCCCCGGCGGCTCAAGAGTATCAACCCGATCACCCTCGGTCAAGCCCAAAGCCAAACCAACACCACCACCCCCAGCCAAAACCCGCCTCACCCTAGACATCAAACCCCTCCTCGACTCCAACCCCTCCTTCCTCAAACTCTCCTTCCAATTCCGCTCCTCCTCCTCTTCTTCCTCTTCTTCTTCTGGCCTACCAATCTCCCGAGTAGAGCGCTTCCTCCTCTCGGAACTAAAAGCCCAAAAACAACCAGGCGGCCTAGTCAAATTATTCACCTCGACGGGGAAATCCCTCTCCCAAGGCGACCTGATCCAGCAACCGAGGCGATCCTCCAAGCCAATCCCAATCTGGTACCGCATCTGCCCATCATCATCATCATCATCATCATCATCCCCCCCTACCACCGCCACCACCGCCGCCGCCACCGCCACCACCGCAGACCACCACCAACAACAAATATGGGACTTCTCCTCCAGCAGCGTCCCTTCTTCCGCCCAACGGACCGAGCTAAACAACCTCATCTCGGCCGGCGCGACAGTAGCCGACATTCGAAAGACCATCGCCGGCTACCTCGGCGTCAAAGAGCCCAGACGCATCAGGCTATACGCCGACGACGGCATCTTTCACGGCTTCCTCCAGGGGGAAGGCTGGGTGGTGCAGAAGATGGGAGAAAAATGGCTGAATCGCTACCTGGCTGTCCACACCCGTCCGAGGGAGGCATGGGTCGAAGTGCGACTGAAGGGGTGGGGGAACGAGGGGGCGGGGAGGAGATATGTCCTCCACCCTGGGAGCGGGGAGACGAGGTGGGTGGTGAGGGATCTGAAGCTGAATCTGGTGACGGGGGGGCTGGTGAATGTGACTGAGGGGAGGAGGAAGAGCCGGCTGTCGAGGAAGGGGTTGATGGTTTCGGGGGGGTTGAGGGTGAGGTTTGAGGGGAGGAGGGTGAGTGAGACGGAGGTGGTGGTTTGGGGGGGCAGTTACGAGGTGGAGATTGGGGGGGTGGAGGAGGCGGAGGTTTTTGCTGGGGAGGAGGGGTGGTTGCTTAGAGAGACTGAGAGCTGCGATATTTGCGTCGAGGAGAAAAGGGTGACGGATTTTCCGGTTAGGATCGCGGCGGGGTGTAAAGGGCATAAGCCGCCGCTTTGCAAGGGGTGTTTGGGGCGGTGGTTGGTGGAGAGCATGGAGGCGGGGAGGTGGAAGAGGCTGAAGTGTCCGGATACCGAGTGTTCGGCTGTCCTGGGACACCACGACGTCAGGCGGTACGCCACAAGAGAGGTGTTTGAGCGGTACGACCGGTGGCTGTTGAGGGATGCGCTGGAGCAGATGAAGGGGTACGTCCAGTGCGTCACGGTAGGCTGCGAGTACGGCTGCGTGGTGGGTGATCAGGAAGCGTGCCCGACCTTCCACTGCAGAAAGTGCAAGGGCAGCCACTGCATCAAACACAACGTCTCCCACCCGGGGGAAAGCTGCAAGCAATACCGCAAAAGACAAAAGGACAAAAAAGAACAGGAGGAGGCCTCGGAAAGGGAGGTGGCCGGGATGACAAAGGACTGCCCAAAGTGCGGGAGGAGGGTGAACAAGACGGCTGGGTGTAATCACATAACCTGTAGGTTCTCTACTATCTTCACCTCTTGAAAAATGAAACATCAAAAAACTGACTTTTTTTTCCAGGCCATTGCGGTCACGAATGGTGCTATGTCTGCACCGCCTCTTACTTCCACGCCCAGGGCACCGGGCTTCTCCTCTGCCGCCACAATGAAGGCTGTACCGAGGGCCCTCTCCCCGGCGCTGAACTGTTCAACGACGACGGGACCCTGCGGGATCCAACTGGGCAGCGACTTCCACCTCGCCCATTCTTTCATCGGCCAGTCATCCCAGATGTTGCCCCACAGGATGTTCCGGGTATGCCGGGAGCAGCCTGGCTCTTTCCTCATCTTCCACGACGAAATCGGCAGCCTGAACCGGCAGCCGCTCCTGCTCCTGCTCCGGCTCCGGCTCCTGCTCCTGAGGAGCCACCCGCACCCGAGCCCGAGCCCGGAGCGAGAGACCCGCCCATGATGACGGGGGCGAACCCGGGGCTGGTGAGGGGGACTCCTCCCCCGTGGGCACCAGGGATGGCCGGTGCGAGGCCCAGAATGAGAGGTACGGGAGCAGATGCTGCGAGACGGGCGAGGGGGCTTGGTTTTCTTGTGTAGCCTTGGGATGGGGTGTGAGGAGAGAGATATATGCTTACGATTTAATGAGCTTTATATGCCACGGTATTGTCCTTTTCTTTTGTACGCATGGGTATGGGGTTTGGAATCTACGGATGAAGACATATATATAAGGCATTTGCGCTCACAGCGAGGGATATAGACGGTTGGGTATATATATATATATATATGGATAGCTTGGGCTGGGATGTTGGTGTTGGCAATGCTTTGGGGTTTACATACCTTTTATTTCGTTTTTATTTTTGATGTTGTGATTTCCTTTATTTACTGCCTGTCAAGTGAAACTTCTCGAAGCTCCATGCCCTCGCTGATATTGTTCCTGAAACACAACAACCCAACGCCGGCATGCAGAAAGCAGTTTCTCGTTCGATTCTGAGTCAAACCTGCGGCTCCGTGTCAGTGACACAAAAAGAAACCAGAGACAACAACAACCCGAGTACTATTCGTAGTTATTACACAAACCGAGCTTTGGTAAGGTAGCTTAGCTGTGGAGCTCCGGCCCAAACCACATGGTGAGCAGGCAAAGTCGCTGTTGTGGTGGTCGACAATGTTTCGACGATCAAACTCGTTTACCCGCAAGGGCCTCAGGTCTCCCTCGCCTCCAATAAAATCTTCAACAGCGTGCTTGCTTGCGTGGGGCCGAGCGGCTGGGTCCGTCGTCCCGTTCAGACCATTCATTGTCAGAGGCCCCGCGGGAGGGCAAAGGTTTTTTTTTTTTTCTGTCGTTGGTGGTGGTGGTGGTTGGAATTCTTGATGTTGTCATTCTGTCGCACACCAAAACAATCCGAAATATTTTGTTTCTCCGAATCTTTGCATTGCCGCCCGTTGAACCAAACTCTTTCTTCGACAAAGTATCACCAGCGCCAGCCGTGATGGTGCGATGCAACAAGGCACGGCATGTAGAGAAGATGTCGTGCATCGATGGATGGATGGGTGTTTGACCATGCGGGAGGCCAAGCGCGCGCCGAGTTGAGCGAGCCTGCGAGGGGCCGTTTTCCCCGCAAAAGAAGGGTTCTTGATCTGGCCTAGGTTTAGTTTATAGGGGAAGATCTCTGGACTCCGCAGACGCGAAATTGCAGATTCACATTCAGCGTGACGCTGGTGATGGGACTTGGAGGGAAGGGATCGAGATGCATCATGCTGACGGTACACTAATTACCCTTACCTAGTGCACAGGAAGGACTGCATGCAGATGTTGACGACATCTTGTTGGGTCGAGGTATTGCAGTAGGTACGGAGGATTGCTCCGGAGCCAGAGACGGGACTGAGCTGACGGCGGCTAAGGTAGTGTAGGAAGGGAAGGAACCATCAGCCTTGAGAGGAGACAGGCAGGAAAGAGGCAATCGCGAATTCACATCTCATTCGTCACTGCACCATGTGGAGATTTGGATCCGACATCCCTGCTGCTTGATTGGCTGTTTCCTTCACATCACGAACAGCTTCCCTGATGAACTCAGGAGAGGGCAAACTCCCTTTTATTGATAAAAAAGGGTGTTCTGCAGCGAGCACAACGGTACCTGCACTCGGTTGCGCAGGGGACACGGGGGATAAGAAGATAAGGGCAGCATTGGCGCCGCGATTGGGGAGCATCGGGGGGGACGTGCACCACCTGAGCTGCAAGGAACGAAAGGCTCTTGACTGCTTCTGGACTGTGATTGGGGGTGTTGATGGGGTGTGTGGCAGGGATCCCGGTCGTGGGAGGCGAACGGTTGGCATGGAAGGGGGGGCCCGGCGCCAATTCGCCAATTTGTGATGCTCCTTTTCTCACGAGCCTTCCCTCACCTACTGCTTGTGCGTGCTGCTCTCCGAGTCTCCTGCCATTCCCGTCTGCCCCTAGCCGGCCGACCTTCATTGATATTTCCCAATTAATTGCAACTCTCCCCTCGAGCCAATCCACGTCGGGCCAAGCCAAGCATGAAGATTGGACCCCCCCAAGTGCCGATTCTCTAGTCGAATCCGCCGTTGCACTCTTGCGTTGCAAATCCAAACCACACTCATCTTATGTATACCACCATGGCTGCTCCGAACGCCCATCGCTTCTCTTTGGAAGACGACCCCCAACCTGCTGTCGTCTCCTCCTCCCACCACACCCTCCCCCATTCACCTGAGCCTGAGCGTCACGAGCATAGGCGGCTCTCTGACACGTCAAGTGCTTCATCCGAAGTCCTGTCACCGCGCTCGGCCGTCGAGCCTCTTGGACCTCCAGCAGAGCTGTCTTCCCAGCTGCCAAAGCAGCCACTCCCGAGCCCTCGCAGCGGCCGGTCCCTCAGCTTGGCCCAGATAGCCGGCCCCATCAAGAGGAAGCCTCTGTCCCTGACGGCCTCGCCTTTGGCTACTCGGTACTCGTCCCCGCGTCTCCCGGAGCTCTATGAGGACCTCCAACGCCCGGAGCAAAGGTTCGCCAGGTCCGTCTCGCTCGACAGCCCGACGCTGTATGAGTTCCCCGGCCAGAACAACCTAGCATCAAGCTCACTGCGGGTTGTGGAACGCGCCCCAAGCCTGGACAGCAGCCACTTGTACGTCGTGACTCGTCGTCACTTATTCCGGGTAAAGTGGTGGCAATATGGAACTAACCAGGTTTTCTCCTACAGATCATCTCCTGCCGCTCTTGAAGACGCGGAAGAAGACGTGCAGTCTCGAAACATTGTTGAACGGAACCCTGCCGCCTCTCAAACACCACACACACACGAACCAAGTGGCCGCCTCGGCGCTAGGACGCCCAGTGTAGCCAGTCAGGAATCAGATTACGACCAGCTCGAATACGCCCACCTCTACTCGCCCGGTCCGGAGCAGGAGGCCGAGGGTAAACCCGCCACACAAGTTAATACTAATACCAAGACCATGTCCTTTATCTCACGAAAAGCACCACCACCACACCTGGACCTCGGATCACCCATTGAAAGTGTACCAGAGTCACCCATCAGGACTGCCAGAGACAGTAATCTTAATAAGCCGCTACCCAAATCACCAGCGTCCTCTAAGCTAGGCGCCTTCTTCGGCTGGGCCGCTTCGCCGTCACGCTCCTCGGTAACAGAGTTCTCGGACGACAGAGCATACTCACCCGCCTCTCAAAACCCAGTGACTGTCGTGACAGAGTCGGAGTCCTATGACGTCCCACTGTCACCAAAGAGCCCATCAGCCTACTCCAATGACGACCTACACAGTCCCGCCATACAATACTGTGAATCTTACCTACAAACACCCGCAGATAGTACGATATCGCTGGTTCAGATCGAAGAGATGGAAGACGAATTGAAGGCCATCGGCGCCGAACTGGCCGCGTCCATTCGCCGCGAGATGGATCTGGAGGATCTCGTTGACAGGATGCAGGAGCAGGTCAACAATGCCCAAGTGCCGGGGAGAAGAACGAGCGACTATTTCTCAGACTCTGGCTACAGCTCGGCCAGGTTTAGCGAATATGACCACGCCAAGGAAGAGGTGTCGCAGATACAGCGCAGGGCCGAACAGGAGAGAGCCCAGCTCAGACTCGAGCTCACCACCAAGCTTTCCGAGGAACGCACCATGCGCCGGTTGTTGGATCAGCAAATACAGGAGTTACAACAAAAAGCATCCGAGGTTGATGTTGCCCAGCTAGGCAATGCCGAGGCGAGCGACAGAGTCAAGGAGCTGGAGGCTACCTGCGAGGATCTCACCCGTCGGCTGGCGGAGGAAAAGGAGTCCAAGAACAACTTTGAGGATCTTCTCGCCGCGCTCAAGAGCGAGCTTCAGACGGCGTCAAATGAGCGGGACAACCTACGCGATGAAATTGTCCCCCAGCTACGCATGCGTGTCGAGGGGTTGGAAGCCGAGGCCGCCGAAAATGCCAAACTCGCCTACGACACATCCAAGATGCAGCAGGAGCTTGAGAATCTGAGGTTGCAAACGGCCGAATCGTCCAAGATGCAGCAAGAGATTGAGTCTCTTCGGTCACGAGATGCCGACACGTCCAGGCTGCAACAGGAGATCGAGATTCTTAGGTCGCAAACTGCTGATACTTCTCAGATGCAGCGGGAGATCGAGGCTCTCCGGTCACTCAACTCGGAAACCTCCAAGATGCAGCAAGAGCTCGAGTCTCTGCGGTCTCAAAATGCGGAGCTCAAGCAAACCGGCACTCGCATGTCTATGGCTCTGTCGAGGTCGGCATCGGTCACTGCCGGGTCTCTTAAGAACAAGAACCGCCCCATGTCGCTCTCACGGTCCAACAGCACTCGACCTGGTCCCGCGTCCACCGAGCCAAGAGAGGTCCTTGCCGACAGGTTGAAGGACGTCGAGGCTCAGCGTGATGCGCTGCATAGTGCGCTCAGGAGCTTGCTTGAAAGACAGGAGCTCCAGAACCGCGAGAATGCCAAGCGAATCCGCCAGTTGGAGATGGAACGGGACCGATTGCTCACGGCCTCCCCCAAGAAGGCAGGCTATGAAAGAGATGTCTCGAATCTTCGCGAAGAGATTAATGTGCTGCGTCGCCGGGCAGAGGAGGCTATCGAGCAAAAGTGGCAGGTGGAAAAGGGGCTGGGCGGGCTCAAGATGGATCTCGACCGCGCCGAAGAGGAGATTGCCACACTTCGGATTTTGCTCAAGGAGAACGACGTTTTGGTTCCCGAATCATTGGTCCGTGCCAGCAGCAGCCACGAGGAGCATGTCGCGCCTGTCACCTCGGCCTCACTTGAAAAGGCTTATAAGGACCTGCAAGATGCGTATGCCGAGGCGTTGGAGCGCATCAAGCAGCTGGAGGAGTCGGCCAGCTCGGATGAAAGGATGCAGCTTGCTATTCAGAGGCTGGAGCAGTCGCTTTCGACGGCCGTGTTGGAGCGTGACGATGCCCGCTCAGAGGCGAGCTCTTTCAAGACTCAGCTTGAGAATATGCAAGCCTCGGAGAAGCAGCAGTTTGCCGTGGAGCAGGATCTTGCTGATCAGCTGCAAGAGTCTGCCCGTCGGGTGGAGGAGCTTGCCCAACAGGTGCGCTTCCAGCTTGATGCCAATGCCACTCTGCGCTCCCGTTTGGCCACCACGATTGCCCGTGGTGAGGCTGAGCAAAGACTGAGCACCGAGCGCATCGCCGGCATGCAGAGCCGCCTTCGTGCCCTCGAGGAGCAGGTCGTCCATGCCCAGACGGGCGCTGAAGAGCGGGTGGCCCGCCACGAGGAAGAGTTGGCCATGCTCAAGGACGCCCACAGCCACCAGCTCCAGCGCATTCGTGACAACGCTGGCATTCTCCGCAGCCCGCGTCACTTTCCCTCCAAGTCGCCGCTGTCGCCCATGTTCAGCCTCCGGAGCGTGTCATCGCCCAACAACCTCAAGTCGCCCCGCATGTCAACACCTCTACTCTCGCCTTATGGCACCGCCCGGCCTGACATGAGGCGGTCTGCCACCTCCCCGCTGGACGGCAACGACGGCACCATGACGCAGCAGGTTGAGACGCTCAAGGGGCGCGTCGCCGAGCTGGAGGGTGCTCTTGCTGCTGCGGATGCCGAGATGCAGGAGGTGGTGGGACGGATGAATATTGCCCAGATTGAGGTGATGAATCTTCAGGAGCAGAGGGAGGAGGCGGTGAGGGAGACGAGGAAGCTGCAGAGACTGATTGAGGAGGAGAGGATGAGGGTTTTTGAGGAGAAGTTTAGGGGTTTGAGCACCGAGGTCAGGTGAGCCCTTCCCTGACCGCGCTTGCTCAACGATAATGGTTTGAACGAGAAGACACGTTTGGATCGTGTCATGGTTTTATTAAGCCACGTTTGGATGAAATGCATTGCCATTGCATGTTTGTTGGTGCAATTGGAAAACGGCGCAACACCCGCTTTTTTGGAGCATGTTCCTTGTTGCTTTGAAAGCAAGCAGGGACAGGAGGTCGTCTTTTTGGATTATTATCGAGGCCAAGTTTTTTTGTTGTTTATGGCATTCTTGATGGACATACCCTGGGTTGTTTTTACAAAGGGGTTTAGGGTTTTTTATTCCTTGTTCTTGTATACTCACTCCCTTTGTGGAGGTTGGTTCGATTCTTATTACCGTAATGAGGTCACATTTTTATGTGTTTGGGGTAGTTGAATTGGTTATTATTGGGAGGTGATTAACTTGGTGTATACTGTATTACAATTTGGTTACTTGTTGTTGTCGTTGGATGGAAAGGGATTGGGAAAAGAAAGAGAAGGGGGAGGAGGTTATGTACAAATTCGAGTTTGTATTATGTTACATGTGTACTGTACCTTTTTGGTGGTGGGTGGATGTGAGGGGGTAGAAAAGGGATTAGAAGGGGAAGGATAGGATAGGAATTGAATTGTTGATTACATTATATTGTATGGCTTGTGTGACATGCGCTTGGGTTGGTTTCGAGGTTGAATTTGCTGACGGGTTTTAATGGTGAATAATGTAGTTGAATAAAGTAGTGTTATCTACGGATACTCTCCACGTAGTTAACCTATACAGCATCCGAGTTTTGGTCAACTTGATAGCTCAGTTCTCATTCAGTCAATATCCCCACCAGCCAAGTCCCGAACAAACCACCACCAACATAATTGCAAACCTCCACCCCCACCTGAGCCCTTCCGTACCGCCTGTGTTCCCGGGTTTTTCGATGCCTTGTCCTCTGGGCAAGATCCAGCGCGGAGCAGACGGACCCTTGTTCTCGCTTCTCCCCGTCTTCTCCCTCCTCCCATCACCGTTGTTGTTATTAACCCCAATGCAGTCGATATTCCTCTCGGGCGCCTCACGATCGTAGAAAAAAGCCAAATAGCCCAAGGGATTATACGCCGTGACGCACAAAACATTCCCCACGGTCAACTCCTCCAGGCGAAACCCCGCCAGCGTCTCGACATCGTGAGCCAGCACGGCGATGTTGCCCGTCCACCGGGACTCTTGTGCGCTTTTGCCCGGAAACTCGCGGATCCCCCACGACTGGAGATACTTCCACCGCACACCCTTGGAATACTCGGCCGTGGTTGCTGCGTGGAAGCACAGCTCTGGGACTAGGTTGTCTTTCCAGGAGAAGCCTGACTGGACAAAGGCTGGGAGGTCGCGGCAGGTGTAGTGGCCGAGGAGACGCCAGCTCCGCCGAGGACTGGAGCGGTGGTTGTTGTTGTGCGTTGGGGGCGGCGGCGGGACCATGGTGAAGCCGACGTGGTAGAGGGGGCGGTTGTGGTCTGGAGACAGGGTGTTTTCTTCTTTGGCGGGGAAGTAGATTGGGAGTTTGGGGTCGTTTAGTAGGGAGTGAACGTCGGATGGTTTGTATGGCTCGCCCATCGTGAAAGCTTTTTTTTCTGCCGTCTTTGGGGGGGGTTTTTGGGCGAAACAAGATTGTGAGGTTTATGGAGGGGAGAGAGATGAGATAAGTAGTGTGCGGTGTGAGTACCGACAATGAAAGGTCTTATAGGTAGGCTCATGCAAGAAACTTTTTTCGGCTTGAAGCAAAGTTAAAAAAAGAAAACCGTCATCCAAATCCACATCTAAGCCACGGCACCAGAGCGGGCAGCACATGATCATCTAATGTAAGTTTTGGACATATCAACACTTTTTTGATAAATCAAGTTTCATGCCTGTTTCCATTTCCGTTTCTTTTCCTCGGGAGCATCATGCCCTTTCACTGTGCTGGCTTCAAAAGTGGAAAAAGGTCGTCAGTTTAGCTGTAGTTTTTTTTCCCACCTTACACTGTTGAGACTGGCCCGATCTGTCTTGCAATATCCCAAATCAACAATAACTACCGTCCAGTGGGGTCTGGCTTGTTGATCCCTTCCTGATCTTTGGGGACTGAATCCAGGATCGTGGGTTCCGTACGGAGACTGAGGTGTGCCACGCGTTCCATGCGAAACCAGAAGCTTCTTCCTAGTTGATGCGTCAGTGGTTGAGCGGTTCCCCACAAAAGACTTGAGTTTGTTAAAAGCCACAAAAGCATGTGCGTTGTGCTTTTCTTAGGAAGCGAGATGTGAAGTTTGAGTCTCGCCCCTTTGGGTTGTTCTTGTTGACAGATCAATGGAGACCCTCTGAACTCAGTACGCGGCCTGAGAAAAATGATATAGCAGAATGTATCATATCTCCCCAAACGGGTTTTAAAGAGAGCCATGGCAGCCCCTGAAGCTTGCATTGTAGGTAGCTTGGTGAGTGAGTGTAACTGGTACTGTAAATAAGCAAACGTCTAATGATTGTTAATTTATCCCTTTTTAAATATGAATCAGGCCTTTTGATTACTTTTGAAGGCCTATTCACTATCTTTTAAGGCGTATTAACTATCTGTTAAGGCATATCAACTATCTTTTAACGCCTGTTAACTATGATTTAAGGCCTATTGATTTACTTTGCAGTGCCAGTTATTTTATCCACGACGTGACGCCACATATACACAAACACAAGACGTCTCTGTTTTGCTTTGCCTTTTCCCTCCCCCCACCTACCTAGTCTCCACCCTTCTCTTGTTTTCGGCGGGGTTTGGAGAAAAGCGTCAAGAAACTAAACAGTTTTGGTCTTTTTTTCAACTGCGGTAGTCTGTTGAAAATGTGAACCTGGAGAGAATCAAACCCCAAGGGCGACAGTGACAAGCCCAACACTGAGCCCAATGATGGATGTCGAGAAACAAGAGGCGGTCGATGGGATGGCCATGAGATGGATTCTGAGCGTATGATGACTAGTTTCTGAATGTCGAACCAGCGACCTACCTTACTTGAGGGTCTTGGTGGTGTGGGGCTTGAGGAATTTGACCAGACCCTCAAGTACGTCGTTGTGAAGAAATAGAGACTGCCTCAAAGGAACAGAGGCATCTGAAGATAGCCGGAAGGCCTTCAAAGATAGTCAATAGAGCTTCAAAGATAGCTAATAGGCCTGAAATATATGCGAATAGGCCTTTCAGGATAGTCAATAGGCTTTTAAAGATAGTCAAGAGGGCTTTTAAGATGGTTGAGGGTGTTTCTATTGTTATGTCAGGCCTTGATTTTATACTGCAACCTCTATTCTTTTGTCCTTAACGTTCTAGTATCAAATGTAATGTTTACATTGATTTGATAGGTACCTTAAGCAGTTTGCTATTGAAGACATGTCGTTAGGGGAGGACTGGACTCTCCGAGGCTCCACAAAATAGAAGCAAGACAAAAAGCTTATCCATACGGCAACAGGGGGCCACCCTTGCCATATCCCGATTTGGAAACTTAGTCCTTCCAGCGAAGAGCTGACAGGCGATCCATCGTAGGCCGGAGCTGAAAGCGCTATTGAAGAAGACCCCATCAAAATATTGATCTAGACCTCCCAGAACCAGGTTGTCGGGGCCATGACGCATACGAAGGATGCGCAGTAAGATTGCGCTCAAGCATGAGTGACAACGAAAGTCTTCAAATATGTATTGTTTCTCCTTTTTGTTCTTTTATTCTTCTTGATCTTCAGCTTTTCTCAAAGCCGTCCACTCGTTTCTTGATCGTATTCTTTCCAGCCACTCCTTCAACATGTTGTTCAAGACCGGAAGTGGCGTCCTCCTCCTGCAAGCTGCATCCCTCCTCTCGGGTGCGGCAGCCCGTTGTCTCCGGACCTGCCCATCCGACGACCCGCTCTTGAATCTCCTCCGTTCCGAGTCCGACTCCTCTGCCGACTTCTGCCGTGACTTCCTTGGCCTGGCTGCTTCCACCCTCGAGACAACCGTCACCCCTACTGTTGTAGCCACCGTGACCGAAACCAGCTACGTGACTGAAGTCGTCACAGAAGTCGACACAACCATCACCGTCACTCTCCCTGCCGATGACTCTCCCAGCACCGTCACCGTCACCCCGGTGAAGCGGAACGATGCCTACCCTACCTGGCTCCCAGCCAGCTACGGCACAAAGTACATCTCGCAAGCCTGCTCCTGCCTCAGTCTCTCCCCGGCCATCAGCACCGTGACCTCCACCGCCGAAGCAGTAACCGCCACCGAGGCTACCACCGTCACGGAAACCACAACCGAGACAGTCCACACCACCGCCATCGCCACTGAAACCGCCAAGCCCGCCCCCAAGTCAGTCAAACGCGTGGTCAAGATCGAGGCCATCCGCAAGAACGCCGGTACTTCCCTGGGGTTCATCTACAACAGCAACGGTCCCGCCATCACGAGCAGCGCCAACCAGCAAGCTACTTTGTTTGAGTTCAACTTGCTTGACGACAAGACTGCCGGGTCCCAGCTGCGGTTGAGCTCCTCTGCCGGCACGCTCGGGTTTAACAAGGATAGTCACCCGAGCAACATTGTCGAGCTGGAGGATAACTACGGCTCCCTCAGATTCGTCACGCCTACCGAGCCGGGCGCGATCCCGCAGACGGTGGATGAGGGGAAGAACAAGTACGAGTCTGACATTTGGAGTGTTGATACGGAGACGAGGGAGATTACCTGGCAGTGGGTTGCTACTAATGGAGGCCGTAAGTTGTTTTGCTTTTTTGCTCTTTTGCCTACCCATGTGTTGATTTGATTTTGGGGTTTGCTGCTGACTGGATATAAAAATTATTAGTTCCGGATATCAAGCTCTACTACGTGGGTGGCCGTCTTTACCCTGTTGGAAATCTGGACAGGTTCTTGTATGCTACCAGCAACGCTATTGGTGCGAGAGAGGAGGTCAGGTTGCGGTATACGTTGGTTGAGTGATGACTGTTTTGTAGATTTGTTGTTCTCAGAATGTCCGTATCTAGGTGGGTATTTGTTCAATGTTTGGAGCTCAATCCAAATCTTTATTTTGACATTAAATTATTAATCTTCTTGTGTAACTTAGTGTCACTCAACGACGGGCAAGTTTGAAAAGTAAACTTGGCTCTACTAGCTTGTTTCAAACCTAGGGAGTCAAACATTTGTTCAGGCCTCAGGAATCTGCCTGTTAGGCGGGAGCTGCAGCACGCATCAACCAATGGCACAACTGTGGGCGCCGCCTGTGACTCCCATTCGTTTTTCCAATGAATGGCCCTGGACAAGCCGCTAGTTCAAAGATGAAGGGGCTGCTGACCGAGACTTCTACGTGACGTGGCAAGGAGGGCAGTGGTCATCTGCCTTGGTGGTGAGTGAGGCTACCTATAATGAGACTGTGGGTGAAGAAGGAAGTACCTCATAATTACCAGGTAGAAAGAGAAAAGTGCAAAAGAGGTGATGGTGAATAAGGTGTAATGGTAGCTCTTGCTTTCTCGACTGATGCTATGCCGTTCCTTATCTTTTTCAGATTGGGGAACTGGTCTCTGCATGGGCTGAGGCTTTTAGGTGTAGAGGTGGCAGTGCATCCCCGTCAAGGAGGTTGAGAATGCTGTGCTCTCTACTAAGCCCCCGCCACCAGCAATTGGTCGATCTGGAATCAAAAGACCCTGAAATCTGCCCTCTTCCCACCAGCACAAAAAGGGCATTCCATTCTTCATCCCCATCGTTATGTCCATCTTTTTATCAAGCGACAACTTGGGTTTCAACGAAACCACCAGACCCAAGTTATGGAAACCCTGGCTGCTCTTGGCCTTGCTGGCAATGTCGTTCAGTTCATTCAATTCGCCACTCAAATCGTTACCACCAGTACCGAAATAGCGGAATCTCAGCGGGGAGCTTTGAAAACTTCAGAGGAAATCGAAGACATTTACCTAAAGCTCTCGACACTCAGCCACTATCTCGTTGCGCAACACGGCGATGAGAAGGTTCTCCAGACAACAACAAAGTTTGTAGCATTGAATGGACCATTGCCTGGTACAGAGGACATCAATCAACGTGATATTCATGCCCACGCTCAAGCATTGCAGGGCCTTAGCAAGGACTGTGCCATCCTCTGCAACGAGCTTCTGGAGACTGTTCGGGGGCTGCGAGTACAACCCGGTTCCTCCCGTCAGTTCGGTTCATTCAGAGCCGCGTTGAAGTGCACATGGAACAGTAAGAAGATCAAGGACCTCGAGGACAGATTACGTCGTTATCGGGAGGCAATAAGCATTCATTTCTTCCCATTACTGGTGTACGTATCCCTATCCCTACATCAGTCTTCCTGCCAATCTCGAAGCGTAAAATTGACTTGGTCCAAACAACGCAGCTCGCAACAGAAGCTCACGCAGCAGCTGTTGGAAAACCTACGAGATGAGAGTCTCAGGTTGAGACTAGATCAGACATCACAATTCGACAGTCTTGTATGTCGACTAGAGAACTTGAAGACATCGCTCCTACCTTCTGCTTCTCCCGAATCCCAGCC
This sequence comes from Cercophora samala, assembly GCA_030512305.1. Taxonomy (NCBI): domain Eukaryota; kingdom Fungi; phylum Ascomycota; class Sordariomycetes; order Sordariales; family Lasiosphaeriaceae; genus Cercophora; species Cercophora samala. The sequence goes on along the minus strand of JAULSY010000076.1, from coordinate 29,886 downwards.
CTCCAAAGATCCAACAACCGCCAGGATGCTGAACCATGATATCGTGTCTTGCGATGTCGACGTCCTGGAAGAAGGCATTGCTGCTCTCCGATTGACGACTAGAGACTTGGATAAGATAGAGAGACAACAGTCTTTCGTTTGCGGCTTGGACTTTCCTCGACGGCCACAACGACACGAAGATATCCCACCAGCTCACCGAAAGACTTTCCAGTGGATTTTCGAGAAGTCGGATGAGACCGAAGAGAACAGTGGCAGAGACCAGTCTCGGCTGTATGACTGGCTCAAAACTGGACAGGGGGTATTCTGGGTTTCTGGCAAAGCCGGGGCTGGAAAATCGACTTTGATGAAGTTTATCGCGGATCACAACGAAACGCGGAAGGCACTCGAGGTCTGGGCCAGCCCAAGAACCCTTGTTCTGGGCTCACATTACTTTTGGACTGCAGGCTCCGAGATGCAGAAATCCCAGCTTGGTCTGTTTCAGACTTTACTCCACGAAATCTTCTGTGCCTGCCCTGAACTGATTTCATTGGTATGCCCCAGCCGCTGGGCTCAAACCGCGGACGCCAATTCTTACTACGAGAAGCAAGCGGCGAGACACCCAAAGTCTAATGCCAACGGCATGACTTCTTCTCCGCCATGGTCGAATCAGGAACTTCTCGAAACACTGCAATCCCTTTCGCAACTTACCACTATGCCTGCCAAGTTTTGCTTATTTATCGATGGTCTTGACGAGTTCTGTGGGAACCATTCTGAGCTCTCTCACACGCTCAAGAAGCTTGCAGAGTCGCCAAACTTCAAGCTCTGCCTCTCCAGCAGGCCGTGGAACGTATTTGAGGATGCATTTGGTCATGGGACGGTTGAAAACAAGCTCTGCATCAACGAGTTGACTTGGAACGATATCCGTGACTACGCTTATGAGAGGTTATTGGAAAACCCACGGTGGTTTGCCGAAGAGTTCCCCCAAAAGGAGATGGAAGACCTTGTCAATGACATCACGGAAAAAGCTCAGGGCGTCTTTCTTTGGGTGTTTCTCGTCACGAGATCCCTACACCAAGGATTGGTGAACGGGGATACAATGACTGATCTCCAGAAGCGGTTGGAGACTCTTCCTACAGAACTTGAGGCGTTCTTCAAACATATGATAGACCTCATTGAACCATTTTACCATCAGAAGATGGCACGGATATTACAAATTGCAACAAACGCACAAGGATCACTCGACCTGCAGCTCTATCAGGCGATGGAATACGAGGAGAAGGACAACGAGTATGCAATATGCAAACCCATCGAGTCCCGGACTCTCCTAAAGCTGAAGAAAGGCCTGAAGCAATGGCGACGACGAATCAATGCTCAATGCGGCGGGCTCCTGGAAATCAAAGCGCGCGGAGAAGGATTTCACGTAGAATTCCTGCACCGAACAGCACGCGATCTTCTTCTTACACGAGACATGAGCGACTACCTGAGCACAAGGAGCGGCCAAGGTTTCATGGTTAATCTCTCAACACTCAAGGGGTTCGTTTTCTTGTATAGATGCTGGGTGCAAACCGACCGCATACCATACCAAGGGGATCATGAGCCATTCTGGCGCGACGGGTTGGAATATGCCAACATGGCAATATACGAGTCCAAAGAAAACGCCCTGGCGCTTCTTGATGCGGTTGAAAATCTACACGCCAGCATCCGCGCTACGGAGAACAATCCCCACTGGAACAGTACTCCATTCCGTTTGGAGTTGGTGGAAGCAGGTATTGACCGATATGTGGCGGCCAAGCTCACAGAAGATCCGAGATATTTCGACCACGATTTTGACATGGCTCTTTACCGGGCTATCCACCCAGTCCAGCTTCGCGATGGCTATTCACACCATAAGCTGTGGTCCCAAGGCCATATTGACATCATTGTCATGTTACTTCAGTCTGGCCACGATCCAAACTCAGGCAACGTAAACTCGTCATGGCACGAGTTTCTAAGGCGCGCGTGTACAAACGGGGAAGATTTCAAAGACAGCATGGAGAACTCCCTTTTTTACCACTTTCTGAAGCACGGGGCAAGGGGTGACACCCGGCTCCAACTTAGGATGTCCAGCAATGGCGCATACGAGGACAGGCTACCCTTCGCTCATTTCATCATGGCCTTGTTCTGGATCGATCTCAGCCATCGCTTCGCCAGTCACTGCCTCGAAATCGTGGATTACTTTCTGGAAGGGACAACAGCAGCAACTATTATGCAGCTCGAGGATCTCCGCGAACAAATCATCATACGACTGATGGACTCAAAATCCCCGATATCGAATCCGGTACGGACAAAGTTCTTTGCCCAAATCATGCAGAAGATCATCACGAGGTCGATACAGGTGACGGTGAACATGGAGTCGCTAATTCCAACCATCGAAACCTTCTTTCCTAGGAATCACGGGGCCGCGTTGGTTGACTTGGCCCGGAGAAAAGGATACTCACCTCTCTACCGCCAGAAAGATATTTCATTGAAGCGGGAGAGAGAAGAAGAAGAAGAATACGAAACAGATACGACAGCGGCGCCTAGAAAAAGGAAGAGGAAGAAGAAAGATAAGAAAAGAACCAAGTCGGGGTAAATGTTGGATGCTGTGGGGTGGAATGTGTATCTGCGTTCCTGCGATGCTGGTTCTTCTCTCTTCTATCTACCATTCATCATCATGTTTAGTAGAAACTTGCCACTGCATGTAGTCCCATAGGTAACGTGGGTCACGGTATTGCAGTTTGGTCTTCAACATAGACACACAATTTCTGTGAGGTTACTATCCTACCTAGGTACCCTGCCTTGCCTGGGGGAAAGAATGTCATTTTCGTCCTACAAATTGCCATCAAACGAACTAATAGGCTGCAACATACCCCCTTTTAGCTGTTTACATGCCCAAAGCTCTTCAAAATATGCAATATAGTCATCAAAGCAACAGAAAATACCTAGGCAAGTATACAACACCGGGAATTGCCCAGTGATCACCTATCCTACTGAAACTTTTTGTACACACAGAATCTAATAATCTCAAATTGACTGTTAATTGTCGTATGGTTCAAGATCTTCATTAGCCCAAAAACACCTAGATATTAATTTAAATCGAAGAAGGGGGAGGGATCGAAAAGCGAGCTTGAGGCTCGAAACCCCTTATTTCCGCCAGTGCAAAAACCTGGTTCACACCCTGTTACCCTCTATCTAGACAGATCCATCAAAAAGGATCGATTTGAACTTCGGACCTGCCATTTTGATAGAAACAAAGTGGGGCTCCTTCGGCTCAATGCGACCATATAATTACCTAGGATTAGGGGTTATCTAATGGCTGCCTAGGTAGATCAAGCTTGTGAAAATATCGCTGATAAAAAGTATCGGCTTCCCCATCATCATAGATTTTCACGACAACATCGCGTTACCTACCTTGAATCACCATGGCGTGGAAATTGCTCTACCTAGCCTGCCTTTCAGTCCTCCCCCTCTCCTCCGCCCAAAAAACCACCGCCACCGTCCCCATCCTAGACTGGGGCTTCGACTTCCCCGGCTCCGCCATCTCCGTCATCGCAGCTCACTCCGGCTCAACAACCTACCGCCTAACATGCAACCAACCCGGCGACTGCCAATGGACCCAAGTCCCTGATATGGCTTCCTATCTCAACAACATGGTAGGCACCATGACCTTCATCGAGGCCGGCACCCCTTACAACGCAGCCATGACACAAAACATCAGCGCACGGGGGAACTCCTTCTCCTACCGGGCGACTTGCACACCAAGGACAGAGCCCATCGCCATTCCGACCACCGATTCTGAGGGGAGGTTCACTGATTTCGCCGTTCGGGCGGCTAACCTGGTGGATTGCACCTCGACGTCGATGGGGGGGTCTGAGCCTACGCCGACGTTTGAGCTTGATGGGACGACGGGGGTGTACAAGATGGTGGTTATTACGCAGGGGGTGGAGAGGTTGGATTTGGGGCCGGTGACGACCGCGCTAGTCACGACTGATGGGCGGTATAACGACGGTCAGGATCGCTGTGAGTACTTATCTATCTATTTAGCATTGTTTTCAAAAAAAAAAAAGAATGGGTGATCAAAGTTTGCTAATACATATGTCTAGCATCTGATTCATCGCCACCATCGGCTTCGTCTTCAACTGCAACGGTGACTACTCCAGCGACTAACACGCAGACTCCAGACTCTGCTGGGCCCAAGCTAGTTGTTGTTTCCAGCCTGAAGATGGCGGGATTTGTTGTGCTCACGATGGCAATCTTGCTTTGAATAGGTACTAGATATCAGCTGGCACTGACCGAAAGAAATAGATAACGTGACGGTGCCAGAACCGAAAACGTCAAGTCCACCCTGCTAGCATTGACTTGGAAAACACCGATTCAGGGGCCTGCAGCCAGGGGCAACCAGCACCGTGACCCACCATCTAGAGCAGCAGCCATTAACAAACAATAAAACAGCCCCCCTTTTCGCAAACATATCAGGGCGTGATCGGTCGTCCAGATTTCCGCATCAGCTTTCATAATCCACCATGTAAAATCCGACTGATCGGTAAACTCTTGTCCAAGAAAATCCATTTTTCCACCCAAAAATCCAGATTTTTAGACGCTCGGACATTTTACTGCACCAGCCAATCAACGCACCAATGTCTCTTGTCAACAACGATATTTCCGCAAGAGCCTCACCCCCTCTTTTTCATGATTTTCACATCGAGATTTAGTGAGTATAGCGACTGAAGCACTGTATTTACAGCACCTAAGCCACTGTAAGCCACTGTAATATAGTGGGAAAAATCAAAAAAATGAAAATTGGCTAGGTGATAGGCCGGTCAATTGCGGCCATTTTGGTATTATTTTAAGCCCGATGCACCTAGTATTAGTGGCGTGGCCGGCGTTGTAATATCTGGGAATAGCTTCACTTTTGAGGCCCCACTTACAAGAGGTTCGAAGCCCGCTGCAAAAGTGGCCCGGGCGCAGGAAATCCAGTGAAATCTGGATGTGGAAAATCGGCCTGAAAAATGGAGACCGATCACGCCCTCACATTTGAACAGTTTTTGAAAAAAGTTGTATTTCCAATATGAGAAAAGAGGGAAAAAACCTGCCAAAAACATACAACACCAGGGATTCCCCAGTGGTCACCCACCTGAGTACTAGTCCGGCAGTCAGCTGTTTGACTAGGGGAGAGCGGACGGGATCCCGTATTTTCAGCTGCTTATGGTCGTATGTGTTTGCTCATGTGCGAGTAGGGCATTATAATGGAAGGCATGCTGGTGAATGTACACTGTTGGTTGCCCCTAGTTACCAGCCCCTGAATCGTTCTCCAAATCAACAATCCAAATCCTGTCACATTGCTACAGCTCTTCAACAGCATCACAAAACTCATCGCTTCCCTCCGATTCTTCTTCTTCTTCATCATCCTTGTTGATGCTTTCCAGAAGCTCGTTAAAAGCCCGACGAAGCTCCGCTGTCGAGTCTCGCTGGTTGAATGACTCGAGGGGTGTCTTTACATGTATCTTCTGGGTACGATCCTGCTCAGTTGGAAATCCCCGCATCCTTGCTTCCTTGAATACCTTGAACATCTCCACGTCGGGAAACTCTGCCAAGTAATGAAGCACATTCTTCCCCTTTGCAGTCGTAAAACGGTAGTCACAGCCATGCTTGAGCAGAAGCCTAACATTATCATGTCGCCGGTAGACAACCGCATACATGATCGGCCGATCCCCATCTTTGTCCATGTGGTTGACATCAGCGCCGTGGTCGATGAGCAGAGCCACCGTCTTTGTACTCCTTTGCGCCGCGGCAAAACAGAGGGGTGTTGCGCCCTTCCGCAGCTTGTGATTGACATGATTGCCAACCACCGACAAGACCTTGCGATCGGTCTCATATCCTGTTTCGTTCACGGCACTGATAAAAGGGGGTGTTATGCCGCGATCATCCACCATCTCGTTCACATCCGCGCCAGCCTCAACAAGTAGTTTGGCAACCTCGTAGTGACTGAAGCAGCACGCGTGAAAGAGAGGCGGTGCGCCTAGTTTATTTTGCAAGGTTGCCGAGGCCCCCGCCTTCAAGAGCTTCGAAACTGCATTTGTGTCTCCTCTAAATGCCGCCAGATCAAGCGGACTCCACGTGCTTTCCGGATCAACGTGATTCAAATATGCAAGATACTGTGTCTTGCATAGAGCATCGTCAAGGTTCAAATGCAGCAGTCCGCTGACGGCACGGTGTAATGGTGATAATTCCACATGGTCAAAGACCGGTATCATATCCACGAGCTCCTGCCCTCCACGTCTGGCGGAGACATGGATCTGAATCACCTCCCAGAGTAATCCAGGGTTCATGTGGACCTCGGAAAATGGGTCGGCTCCCGCCTGTAATAGGAGTCGGATAATCGGTATATCGATTCTGTAAAGAGCTGCAAATAGTGGCGTTTCGTTGGTATTGCCTCGGATATCGTAAATGGATGCGCGTCCCTCCTGTAGCAGATCTTTGACAGCTTGTACATCGCCTCTCTCAATGCAGCCAAAAATGTTGGTCATAGATTCCGGTGTCCCCGTTTCAAGGCGGTTGAAAATACGGATGTTCAACTCAGGTGTGCCATGCATATTGCTTGAAAAGAAGGCTGATATACCTCCTCGAAATAACCAGCTTGGGCAGTTGTAGAAGAGCATGACTTCTTTAGCCCGGGGCAAGTGTATGTTCGCACAAGCTCGATACGTGCATTCTCCGTCAATAGAGCCACCAGAGACTCGGACCACCAGGCCGAAGAACGACAGCTTCCAGCTGTTGTTCCCAAACGAGTTGACTGCTATCATATGACATCGACAAGAACAATTCAAACTGCAAGGACGACGACGTTGACGATAGCAGTTGATTGGGGCCTGCGCATATTTGTTTCGTACTGTATGATTTTCGGTAGCACGATCATCCGACTGTTGCAGGCTGGCAAGCTCATCCTCGAACTCTGTCATTTGCCGAAGAATTGGATCTCTAACTTCGGACAGCATTTTGGTTCTCAGTTCCTCGAACTGAGAGACCACCTGTGGCAGAACCTCGTTCGCCAAAGCGTTAGACATGTGGGACTTGAGCTCCGCTGCCGAGCGTTCAATCGTCGCGCTAATACCTAGAGACATTCGACTTCAAGAGAAATACTCTAGTCAGCAGCACAGCCTCCACAAACACCATGAAGACACTTACATACTCTGCACGACCAACAACCGATAAATCCCCACCGTAACCCCCTTTAAACTCTTCCTCAGACCAGTCACCGTGGTGCTTTGTCTCAGCCAAGCCAGCTTCCTTCTCTTCCCTAGATCTTCCGGCCCCCAGTTTCTACTCTCCAGTCCACCTCCATTGACAATCTTATCAATAACCTTTTCAATTCTCGCAATAACTGCAGCCGCGTCTTCAAAGAGCGCCATCAATGTCTCAGAAACAGAAACAAAGGATGCCGATTCAAGCGCTTCCTTTGGCAACCCAAGATACATCTCCCTCAACCCCGCCTCTGTCTCATCAAAGAATTGTTGCGATCGCCGGAGGTCATCGAGTAAACGGTGGAGCCCTTCCGGGGCCTCTCGCCAGATGTCGATGAGGGAGTAGATTGTGGATGACGTTCGGACGACGAGGGTTGAGACTCCGAGGACAGCACCAAGGACCTCCATCGTAGAGTGGATGTTGGGCTGGACAAATTAGTGCGTGCCACACTCCACATGTATTTCCCAGGAGCTGAATGTTATGAGGAAGGCACCACGCCGCATCAACAACCCCGCTTCTGGCAACGTCGCAACCGCCCAGTTAATTAATATCCGGTAGATTGCTGAATGAATGGTTGCAATGTATGCACATCAGATATGAGCCGGACCTGAATTCGCAGAGCAAGATGCAGCCTTACAGCAGAAACGTATGTGTCGAGTACCTAGCCTGCGATAGAAACCATGCATGGCCTCCCCGATATCAAATAAGCCGCCCTGTCTTTTTGGATCATTCATGACACCACGCTCCCCTTCCAGATTGAAAGTTTGACTTCCATGACAGCCCACCTATTCGAGCAGATAGTGATTAACTCAGATTCCGCATGCCTCTCGTGAGAACTCCATCAAGGTCCAGCGCCTGATATCATTCACCACAAGTCTCAACGGCATGGCCCATGGCTGTCCTCATCACTGTCAAGTCACTTCTGCTCATCCCCCCCCCCCAGTCCCTCTTTTGCTTACGGTGAGTAGGTAAGCTCCAGCCGTCATGTCCCCGCCAGTGACTGAGGTGGTTCCCTCCCGCTCTCCCACCTTCCCCCCCCGTCCCCCCTGCCCCTTCCCTCCTCAAAACCACCCCCAGAGTAACCTTCCCCCCGTTCCCTCCTGCCCCCAGAACGACCCTTGGCCAAATTTAAACTCAAACCAAGCGGCTTGAGTCCATCAAAAGCCAGCATGGTGTAATGTGTTTCATGATGACACCTCCCAGTGGAATCCGTGTTTCAATCTAATAGATTGTCTATTCGACTCCTGTTAGAGACAACATCTAGGAAAAAGAATGAGACATCGTTCTTCATGATGAGAACCGGGAAGATCTGAAGACACACCTTTTAGCGTTTCTTTTCAAGTTTTTTTCAAACCCAATTTCTTTTTCATGGAAAAATAGGCGGGTACATACATACCTTTTGAATGTGATGTTGAGAAAAGAGAAAAAGGAAAAGATCTGTTGGCGAAAGTGGGAGAGGGTGGGCGGCAATTTATATTGCATCTGCCACTGCACTAGCGGCGACAAGCTCAAGCTTTCTGACATGGTGCGCAGCACCAAGTGGATGTCAGGGCGTTTGTGGAAAAAAACATGACCGATCAGTTGATATGTTTTCCCGTGTGGGTGTCTTGTGGTGGTGCGAGGTGGCGGACGCCAGCCCAACTCAAAAAAGAAAAAAAGTAGAAAAAAGAAAAACTCAAATCCAGCCTGGTACAGCCGTCAACTGTTGAGCAACAAATTCCAGCCACCGGAGTAATACTCTCATCAAGTAGACGATAGACCATTGGGGAGTCAAATCGGTCTCGTATGCGTTTGCCTCCTTGTTCTTTTTTTTTTGGTTTGCCTAGAAATGAGAGCAACTCTTGGATAACAAAAAGGAGTATGTTGTTGGTGTGGATTGGTGGACTTTGATTGGTGCGCTAGACAAGTATCTAGTCGTTGGTTGATTAGAGAGAGAGAGTGAGCAGGATCGCGTCTATTTATGCTTATGGTTGTACGTAGGTGATTGGGAATGTAGAAATGTAGGGTTGTCAAGGATTCTAATCTTGTAGTGGTGAGCGGACGTTATTGGGTGGCCGTAATGAAACCAAACAGCCCCTAGAAAACTGGAACATCTCCAAGAGATCTCTAGTTGACTTAACAAGGCCATGCTTCCTCACAATAATCAGCCAACCAGCCTTAAAGATGGGCGCATAAAGTTGTTGTGTATATCGGTTGGATATTGCGCCTACCTATGTCGCTTTTGATAGAGGGGTAAAGCGGTACAACAATAAAAGGATGAGACGAGGGATAGTCCCACCAAGAGCTCTTCAGAACTAGAGCTCCTCAAAAGCAAGACCAGACAAAAAGCAAAAGAGGACAGGCCAAAAACATACAACACCAGGGATTCCCCAGTGGTCACCCACCTGAGTACTGATCTGGCCCTTTCAAGCTTATCTAGGGCAGAGCGGACGGGATGCCGAGCTTTCTTGAAGGTATGGTCGTATGTGATAGAATGGGGCTGATGATAGGTTTATATATTGTGTCTCGAGAAGGGAGGTCGAAAGCTGCATAGGTTATGTGGAAAGTACCTTTGATGCATCTTCAACTGCATTACCGGCAACGATCATGACAGAATACATCCCCTTTTTCGTGCCGCAATCAACGTAGTCTGGTTCCCTCCTAAGATCCCATCAAATCCCCATCCACTATGCATCATTCGTACACATCGCCCAAAGCCAAAATCCCATTATATACCCCACACTTCCCAACCAAATTCAAATATCCTACAACCCCAACCTCATCACTCTTCCAATACCACCCTACCCCTTCTCACTCCCCCCTCCTCCCCCTTCTAGGAGCCTGCGGCGGCGCCGGAGCAGCAGCCCCAATCCTCTCCTCCCTACTCCGCCCCCCCATCCTCGTCTCCGGCGTAACCATCTCCATCCCTCCCTGCCCAGCCCCCCTCCCCCTCCCACCAACACCCCCCCTCAACCGTCCCCCCATCACCGGCGGCGGCCCCATCAGTTCCACCTCCCTCGACCTCTCCCTCGTACTCCTCCTCACCGGCTGCCCCCCTCTAACACCACTCGGCGTCTCCATCTCCCCTCCCCCCACCATCCCCATCCTAGCCTGCGCCCTCGTCTGCGGCACCCCCGTGCTAGGCGGCAACGGCGGCGCGCTCATCATTTCCACATCCTCATCCTCCTGCCCATCTCCAGCACCACCACCCTGCATGGGCGTCTGCTGCCCTTGAAAACTGAGACTGACTTGTCTTGCCTGTTGTTGCGCCCTAGCATAATAGGAGACTTCCTCTTCCTCGGATTCGGAGGGTTGATGGTGATGTTGTTGATGTTGTTGATGTCGTTGTTGTGGTGGCGGCGGAGAGGGTGAAGAAGAGGGTATGATACGCCTTCTCGTCTCGGGGGCGGGAGGGGCAGGGACGCCGAGGGAGCGACGCTCCTCCCTGTCGCGGCGGGCGACGAAGCGGGCTTGGATGCGGTGTTTCTCCGCGAGGCGGTCTTCGTAGTCGGCTATGTCTTCGGGGGTTATTGTTAGGGTTGTTAGAGGGCGGCGGAGCATGGTTGCTTGCGGGTTTCGATATCGGGGTTGGTTGGTTTGTTGATGTGAGGGGTATCAAGTGGTAATGGTGGTAATTCGCCAGGTAAGTGGTCGCAATTGGGTGGTATAGTATTTATAGAAGTGGCCGGATTTTGCGACAGAGGAAATAAATATGCGATAGTTGTGTGAAAAGTGCGACAATGGTTTACTAAAAGTTTAAAAGTTGCGAAACAATGTTGTGGTTGAGAGCTCGGGAACCTAAGCTGTTGCTTATCGGACGCGTTGCGCTTATCGATAAGTTTGAAGGCGCGACGGGAGAAAAGTTAAAGTGGCAGGTGTCAGGGTTAGGGTCACTTACACCTAACTTTTACCCTCTTTGGACAAAAGTACTTATGGTTCAACTTCACGGTTATTTTCTCTATTCTTGAGCGATGCTAAATTACAACATTCACACTCATTGTCTAAACGAAACAAAGCCATCCTCATTATACTCGACAAAACTCTGGATTCCAGTCCAATGACCGTTCTGTCCAAGTTAACCAACCCCCTTTATCATGAAATACACTGCCAGAAAATACCCCCCGAAATTCGTTTGCACACAGATTCTGCCATTTCTTCTCTAATCCCCGCTCCTGGGCGCAAATCCCAACTTCTTCTCCTCAACATGGAACAGAGTCCAGTGAGCCTTGAAGAAAACATTACCATAAATAGCAAAAGGGAAGCCCCTCGAGCTCTGGACACCACCGTAGCAGATAGTCGCCGTAGCAGGGTCGTCAAGATCGGCCGGGGCAAAGTTGATCAGTTCACCGGGAATCACAGCCTTGTAGCTGCCAATGTACAAAGTCAGGTCCGGAAGAGTGGAGTTGCAAGGGAAGACCCAGCCGCCGTAGATCTTGGAGTCGTAAGCGGCAGCAACTTGGCGGTAGTAAGCCTGAACGATAGCCTCGGGAATCATGAGGAGAGTAGTGCCAGTGTCAGCGATGGCGGGGTGCTCAAGGGGAACGACAATGTCCGAGATGGCGCTGTTGGAGCCGTTGAAGCCGGTGGAAAAGGCGGTGCCCTTGAACTTCCAGTAGCCACTGGCGGCGTCGACGGGGATCATGGTGAGGTTGCCGATATACTCGGTTTCGTCGATGAAGCCGAAGTTGTAGTTGCCCTCTGTTTCATCATTAGTATCATACTTTGATAGATAAGCGAAAAAGGAATAGAACATACCCTCTGCCTTGCGGATGTTGGCACTGAAAAGGGGCATAGCCAGCGACTTTAGTGCGTTGTCAATGAACGTCTTTTGCTTGGTCGGGCGAACCATGTTGATGGACTGAAAGCCAAGTCCCAAGATGCCCGAGGAGTGCTCATCGCGAGTGAAGGACGAGGAGACCTGGTTAGCCGTCTCTACGGCCTGGTTTTCCACCTTGATACCTCCAACATCGACCGTGTCAAGATAGACCTCGCCGGATGAACCACTGCCGTCACCATATCGAATGGACCAGGTGTGGTTCTGGAGCTTCTGCGCCGTCGTGCTGTTGTCGATTTGGAACAGCTTCTGTCCGCCTTGCTGAGACTTGGGGGTGTTGCTGCTGAACACCCACAAATCAGAGGACCCCGTATCGAAACAAAGGGGCAGCGTCTGAGGAGGGTTGCCGATATCCACCGGAGTCAAGTACTCGACGTCGAAAGGGATAGGTGTAGCAGTAACCTCTCCCTGTGCCGTGTTGTTCTTGTAGGGTGCTGTGGCGTTGCGAGCTAACACCAGAGACCTAGCCCGTAGGTCAAAGCCAATGTCCAAGAGAATCTGGCGCAACACCATAAGAAGGGTCTCGGGGAGTTCGATATCATATTTTTCGTAGACCGCAGCAAGGGCTCTCGGGCCTTTGCCGTGCTGGTTGAAATGTACATTCTTGATCTGGGCGAGCTTGAACGAGCGGCCCTCAATGTTACGAGACTTGAGGTCGGACGGCCTGGCCTGGATAGCCTGAGGAGCAGCAGCAACCTCGGAAGCAGTAAAGAGCGACGCCGCAGCGACCGCAGTCCAGAACTTCATAATGAACGAAAAGGCTCTGCCGTCAAAGAAAAAGCCAAAAAGAGAGCGAATGAAGGGAAAAGCAAAAGGCAAGGGAAAGAATGACGAGAGGGAGTGATATCCCTAGAGTGTGTTTGACGAGAAAAACTAAGGAATGAGGTTCAAGTGAGTTCAACACTTGGCAAACAAAAAAGACCAGTCTCGCTCAAGCGGTCATAGACTGATATTTAAACCAAGGGCAGCCCGGGTTGGGTGCTCCTATTTAAAACACAAAACCCCATACCGATCGACTGGAACGGTTGGAATGCAGTCAAGAAAGTCAAGAGACCAAGAGGCTGGTAGCACCACTCAGCGCTCCGCAAATGAGACTCCATTCCTGATCTCCCACGGTTCGAAACCGCCAAAGTCGGTTTCTGCGGTTATCCCAATTTGCAGCGGTGGACCTTGGACGAAGAACTGCAGCAAACCGATCGTCCTCCAGGGACCTGTTTGGTGACCGCTAACGGTGTGGTACGACAGCAAATCTTTGGTGATGAAAAGGGCCGCTCGCCAACCAGCATGTCGGAATGTTGTCGCCCCTTGAAATATCTCGGTCATAAAATTGAGTATGTCCGGGTGACCTGCCACCAATCATCACTGCACGGCAAGAAGCTTGTTTATTTGAAACAGAAGAACCTCAAGACGAACAAGCTCCACACTTTTTTCGCATTGAAGAATTGGCCGTTGGTGATCACAGTCATGAGCCGGTCTTCCCGAGTAAACGTCGATCGGAGGAGGGGAGGGGTCTCTTCGGTTCGCTGCCGCTCGTGGGCCCTGCTCCGCCTCCGGGTCCCCTGCCGATCCGGGATTATAAAAAGGGAGGCCGCAGAGCTGAAGTGTAACGTGTGTTTTTGTAACACAGCGTGTCGCAACCACGTGTGCGATGCATGGCCTTGGTGTATCTTCAATGTTGTGTTTGGTGAATTGGCCAAGTTCGGGTTGGATGTTGGTTGGTTGGATGGTAAGACGAGAAGGATTGCACACATAACCCTAACCCGCCCAATAGTGCAGTGAAAGAGCGCTGCCTAAACTCAGACCAGTTGCCACCAACTGCCAACTCGTGCTAGCAGTATGTAAATGCCACTCATGTGAGCTTCCTTCAGGCCAGCAGATGACGCGGCAGCCTGACGAAAGCCTCTATTTTGAACCCGGGCACGGAGTAAATAGTTGATGGCGGGCTGTCGTGGATTTCTGGTTGATTTTGTTGTTTAACCTTGATTCAGTAACTATTTCTAATCGCAAATCGTCTTCTCTTTCCTTCTACACTTTCTTCTCTATCACGGGTTCGGACTTAAGGTTCACCCTCCATCTCAACCAACATCGACACCTAACCATTAAGCTACCTCATGAACATAAACAAACAACCTTCGCGCCGGGTGTGAATAAGGTCGGAAACACCCCGGTAAAGATGGTACGCCAACTCCCCAAGGAGATAGACTCTTGCATCGGCTCTTATACCCATCTTCGTGACTTTCCCCGCCAAGATGAAGCCCTCCACATGCTCAAGCGGATCGCCTCGGTCGTCAAGCCCATAATGAGAGTTCGACACTGGAAAGTAGGACAGCTGTGCGAGTTTTACCCAGAGCAGTACAACCTCCTCGGCCTCAACTACAACAGGGGGCAGCGGATCCTCCTCCGACTTCGATATGCCGAAGACAGGAACCAGTTCTTGCCCTTTGAGCAAGTCATGGACACCATGCTCCACGAACTCTCTCACATCGTCCATGGCCCCCACGATCACGTCTTTCATGCGCTCTGGAACCAGCTCAGGGAAGAACTAGAAGGTCTCTTCATGAAGGGTTACACCGGTGAGGGTTTCCTATCCAAGGGTCACAAGCTGGGCGGCCAAGTTCCATATTCCGAAATCCAACGCATAACTCGAATCGAAGCCGAGAGGCGCAAGGCAGAGAAGGAAGCAAGCAGAAAGAAGAGTGGTCACAAACTAGGCGGCTCAAAGCCATCCCCAGGCCGGAACATCAGGAACATCATCGCCGATACTGTCGAGCGACGAAACCGCACCGACAAGGGCTGTGGAAACGAGAACCGCAACGAGGAGGAAATTCGTCAGATCTCGGAGACCTGGAGGCGAAACGGTTTCAAGACCCAAGCCGAAGAAGACGCAGCCAACGAGGCAGCCATTGCCCAAGCCCTCTGGGAACTCGTCCAAGAAGACGAAAAGCGGAAATATGGCAACTCTTATGTCCCGCCCACAGCCGAAAATCCATACGGCAACGGCGGAGGAACTCTGATCAACGGTGAGGGCTCGCGCAGAAACACTTACTACCCACCACAACGTCCAAGCAGCAACTCTTACAACCCCCCACCCCAACAACCGCCACCCTCCCGCTCCCGTCCAACCTCTGTCCCAGTCTCCAAAGGTACAATAACAGAGTACTACTCCCCCCAACCCCAATCGCCCCCCCGACCCCCCATCATCGGCGACGGCTTCGGCGGTGGCCCAACATACTACCCCCCTCAACACCAACCCGCCAGACCACCCCCCATCCCCACCGCAACCCGACCGCCAGCCACCCCTCCCCGTCCACCCCCAACCGTTCGACCCGCCTCCCCCCCTCCCCCCGACGACCCAGAAGCCTACTGGGAATGCCCCACCTGCACCTACCACAACTCCCTCCAGCGCCCTCAAAACTGCGAGATGTGCTCCGCTCCCGGCCCAGCTCTTGACCTTTCCTCCACCACCAACACCTCTACCAAACCACCCAAACCACCCCCCCGCCCTCAACAACAGCAACAACAACAACAACCAGAAATAATAGACCTCACCACCTCCAGCCCTCCCCTCCCCCCTCGCAAACGCCACACATCCCGCCACCCCCCCGAGCAGCCGAACCCCCGCCGGAGCAGCAGGAACCCCTTTCGGAACACCACCTCCTCCAGTAGTACCAAACGGACTTCAACCTCGGCTCCCCAGCCAAAACCGCAGCCGTCGTGGTGGGGGTGCTCCTACTGCGGAAACAGGATGGAGAGCCAGTGGTGGACTTGTAACGTCTGCGGGAAGATGAAGGACAGCTCTTAGGCTGGTTGTTGGTTGGTTGGTTGGTGGTGGTGGTGGGTTGGAGTTTCTTGGGGGCGGCTGCTGGGGTTGGGTTGGTTTGATGAATGTTGAGAAATAGAATAGAATAGAATAGACAAGCGGATTGTAATGTACAAGGAGGAGAAAGTACACTCTCTGTATATTATGACGAAGATGATTTAACTCCACCTGATATGACATGGGGGGAAGGGGAGGGAAGGGGAATAAATAGAATTACATAATTGGCTCGAATATGACACACATCTTTTTCAAGTCCAAAATTAGGAATAACACGACATGGATATGGTTAGGTATGGCCGATTTTCCCGGGTATTATGAAAGAATATGTACATTACCCCCCCTCCCCCCCCCCCCCCCTCTTAGGTATTTCAAACTTATCATTCCCAGTTTGAAAGGCACAAGTTCCCAGCAGATACACACAAAATCCAAGAATCCCTCGCCATCATTCCCAAGAAAACAACCACCACCCCTAATACCACTCATACCAACGCCTTTCGTTTGCCCCCCCTCCTCTTTTCTCAAATTCAAATATCCTTCTTCCCTTCCTCCCTCTCCCCCTGCTCCCTCTCCTCCCTCTCCTGCTCCCTCTCCTCCTTCTCCCGCTCCTTCTCCCCCTCCTCATCATCATCCATCACCTCCACCGGCTCCCCCCTCGCCACCCACGCCGCGTAATCCTCCCTCTCCCTCTTCTCCGCATACCACTGCCCCGCCTGCAGCACCAACACCCCCACCAGCACAAACGCCAAGATGGTGTGGCTCGCGCTCAGCACCCGCAGGCTCTCCTCCCTCGTCAGCTCCACCTCCCCCGTCAACGGCCCGCTGTGCACAAACTTCTCCACGCCCCCCCTCTCGCCCTCTAGCTGCTCGGCGAGCGCGTTCATGGGGGTGACCACGTTGGTGATGTAGACTCCTGCGGCGATGAGGTAGAGGAGGAGGGAGCCGCCGTCGAAGAGGATGTTGGACTCGGAGGCGCGGTAGAGCTTGGTGAAGAAGCCGAGGAAGCCGACGGTGATGATTATGTGGAGGAGGCGGGAGATCAAGGGGGGCGCGGCGTGCATGAAGCGGAGGTGGGTTTCGATCTGGGAGATGTGGAGGGGGGTGATGGGGTCGGGGGACCAGAGGAGGGGGAAGTCGTAGGGGAAGGAGGCGAAGAGGATTCCTAGGAAGAAGCAGACGGCTGCAAGAGGGGAGAAGGGTTAGTGGGTGTTGGTTTGGGGTATATAATATAGGGGCTTGGAGGAAACATACGGCCTATGATGAGAAAGGTCGCGAAGGAGCCGGAGCCCCGGTAGTTTTGGGACATGGTGGTTTTATTGGGGTCGAGTTTCATCATGGCGGTTCAGCACTGGTTGTTTTGTGGAGGTTGTGGTTGAGGCTGAAGAGCAAGATTGGAACCTAGTTGGTCTCGGATGGAAGTTGAACAGGTTATTCTCGCTGTGTTTTGAACCGTAGGTCTTAATTACACAACCTGCTGTATGTTTGAATGTTCCATACACTTGTAGATGACACGGCTGATCTGTCGTCCCGCGCGCGCAAGTGTCGGGGTCCCGTGGTGGTGATTGCTCAGCGGATGTTGTAGCAGCAAAGAAGCTCGGATTCTTCACCAAAAAGAAGCTCCTGCCCGCCCGCGCGACGGCCCAGGGCCAAGCTCCCGCTGCGCTGTGACATTGGCTTGGAACCCCACTCTGCCGAGCTCTGGGGATGACGAAATGCCCGTGCCCCGAGAGGTAGCTCAGAGTGGGGCATGGCTCTTATCGCGGTTGTTATCAATTACACGCTGGCCAGCACTTACTTCCCATGAATATGTATGTACATATGTACCAAAGATACACATTGGCATTACAATGCTTGGGCCATTATTCCGTGATTGTAGCGTGAAAATTTCTATTCTATCTGTAAGTAATGACTGACTCAACACCTTGTATACCAAACCACATCCCTCTACATTCCCCAATCAGTTATCCCCCAACATCTTCATCCCGTGCTCATCATACCTCTCCCCCACCACCTCAAAAGTCTTCAACACCGTCTCGATCTCCTTCATATCCTCCTCACTCAGCTCCACCTCCAGCGCATTCTCCCTCACCCTCTCCGGCTTCGACGCCCCCGGAATAGGGATAATAACCGGCATCCCCGGCCGTCTCGACAGCGCCAACACCCAATTAATCGCAATCTGCGCCGCCGTCAACCCCTTCCTCTCCGCCAGCTTCTGCACCTCCCTGACCAACTCCATATTCTTCTCAAAAACCTCCGGCTGAAACCTCGGCAGCCCCCGCCTGTAGTCACCCTCGGGGATATCCTCCCAACTCTTAATCTGCCCCGTCAACATCCCCCTCCCAAGAGGGCTATAAGCCAGCACCACAATCCCCAGCTCCGCACAAGCCTCGAGCACCCCATTCTCCAACGGCTCCGTCTGCCACAGACTCAGCTCAACCTCTACACTCTCAATCTTGGCCACCTTTGCCGCCCGTCTAATCGTCGCCGCGGAGACTTCACTGAGTGATATCCCCCTGATATTCCCCTTTTCCACCTCCTTCTGCAGCGCAGCGACGGTGTCCTCGATTTCAACCTTTGGATCCTTCCTAGCAGGCTCGAATTGATCAATCAACCCCTTGCCACCAATCTGCTCGACAGATCTCGCGACTGATTCCGCGACGCCGGCAGGGGAGCTATCAACTGCAAAGGAGGGAGTGATGCAACCCTTGATGTTGAGGAGGATTTTGTCCTTGTCTTGGGGGTACTTCTCGTAGTAGGCTTTGAGGAGGGTGAGGGAGTTGTGGGTGGGGGGTCCGTAGAATTCGCCGCCGTTGAGGTAGGTCATGTTTTGGGTGACGGCTTCGCGGATGGCGAGGATGGCTTCGTCGTTGGAGGCGGGTTGGGGGCGCCAGGTGAGGCCCATGAGGCCGAAGCCGATGTTGCCGACGGTTTTGCCTTGAATTGTGTGGGGCATTTTGACGGTGGTTGGGGGGGTGGTTGGAGAATGGGGAGGTGTTGGTGAGTATGGTTGAAGTGGTGGGGGTGAAGGTGAGTGTCGAAGAAGTTGTTGTGGTTGTCTAAAGATGTGTGTGTGAGGTGTGATGGGCTGGGAGTAGTTCTTGGATGTGGATTGAGCTCACGTATTTGTAGTTTTCTCAAGCTTGAGTGGTGATGGCGTGGTGATGGTAGTGTTCACTCAGTCGCTGGTGGTGATAGCGGAGATAACAAGCCTCTGGATTGGTGAGCGGAGTTGTAGTTCAGCCGACTTTACCGGGGCTTCGTTTTTCCTTCTTCAACGCTTCTTTCTTTCCACTCTTTCTGGGATTCAATATTTCTCCGCTAAGCCCATGAATGACTAAAGCTGCAAACTCGGACACAAGATGGGATGAAGCCTTATTTCCTCGTCGATGCATCACAGTGAGGTTAAGTCCAGGTGTGTCACCTAGTCGGTTGTAGCCAAGACCTGGAGCCGACAATAGCGGGGTGCGGGACTAGAGGAGGGGCAACCTAGCTTGAAGCCTTTCGGCAATATGGACTTGGCATCGCGACAGCTTAAAAAGACGTCAAGTGAGGAGAGTAAAACTTGTGGGACCTCGCGATGCGTGTAGTGTAAGCATCTTATCATATCAGATCTCTGGATCCGAAACTGGATCAAAATGCTTAACTCCTGTACCAGCCAATCACAGATTGTTGGTGGTTAGATGCTTAAGTGCGAACTCGTCCGGAGTTAGTGTCACATGATTGGTACAATGGCCGGTTCCACCGAGTGACATTCTGGCAGGCAACTGGGATGCAGAATGACGCGACCAGGCCCCTTCCCGCATCCAAGATCAGTTGGAGATAAAGCAGGCAAATCCAGGTCAATTCTCCCACTTAAATCCGTCTCGCCGCTGGGCCAAGCGTCTAGAGCTTCTTTCAATGCATCGTCGTAAAAGTCGCAATATGGCGGCGCACTGACGCCACTGTCTTCCTGCATCTCCATCCTGCACCTGCACCTGCGTTGCCCTTCGGTAAACTGTGCCGTGCCACTATACACTCAGGCTGCCTACTACAAGAGACGCCTGCCCCGCGAAACATCAAATCATGGCTCAACGAGCTGATACCTCCTCGTCACCCCCTACGACGTCGCCTGCTGCTCCTCAACCCCTCGCTCGACCAGGTCGCCGGCCGTCGAGGAAGAAGTCAGCCCAGGACCGAATCAATGAAATCCTAGAGGTCAGTGACCGTTGAATCTTCAAACCCAAAGTTAAGCCCCCCGGGGTCGCGGCCACCGGTACACGGACTTTTGAAAGCGTCTTCCCCACACGCGACCAAACTCGAGTACTTTCTTTCCCCATCTTTTTCACGCCGCCGCGATTCAAGATCTTCTTTTCCTGTGAACATCGATTTGGCGCCCGTGTCCGTCTTGTAATGGCGGCAATTTTTGGTTCCTCCGCCAGCAACATCTTTGGCAAAAGTGTTCGTAACTTGTCTTCCATGCTCCTCAAGTCCGGGATGCTCGAAACGGGTGATCTGTGTTTGCGCTGTCAGTACTACCATAAACAATGAAAAACTAACATCTCTTAAATACTCAAGGGCGCTCGAGAGCGCGCCGAATCATATGGCCCGGATACATCCCCGGGTAACCTAAGCCCGAGGCTACAGCCGCTGCTGGACTCTTCGTCGCGCGGGCTGAGTTATCTTTCGAACAACGCCTCACCACGTACCGGTTCGCCGCGTCTGTCGCCGGCGATTCCAGAGGAGAATGGCGTTGGTAATATCGATGGCGTGGTAACAGCGCAGCCGCAACAGCAACATCTACATTACTCCAACGGTACACAGACGAACCACTCGACGCGGAGGAGGTCCACTCGACAGTCGGTCCAGGACCAGGGCCGGTCAGTGTCGTATGTAGACGATGGAACCGGGAGAAGACATGGCGAAGGAGAGGAAGGTCGCTGGAAGAAGACGTTGAGATATTTCAAGAGTATAGAACTTGAGAACAAGGGGAGTGTTGCAAGAGATCACTTGGCGTTAGGTAAGTCCTTTGCCATAGCCAGCCCTACCAGGCCGGGGGGGTTATTTTCTATTATCAAAACAAAAACTAACGGCGGAGAATAAAGAACGAACGTTTCTCGCCTGGTTGCGCACGTCATTGGCGTTTGCCTCGATTGGGATTGCGATTACTCAACTGTTCCGGCTCAACACTTCGCTGGCGGATGATGATCACCAGTCGTATACGCTGAGGCATTTGGGGAAGCCGTTGGGGTCGACGTTTTTGGCGATTAGTATTTTGATTTTGTTTTTGGGGTATAATCGGTATCTGGAGAGCCAGGCGTGGGTGATCAAGGGGAAGTTTCCGGCGAGTAGGGGGACGATTATCCTGGTGTCGTTTATTGCCTTTGCGGTGACGGTGGCGAGTTTGATTGTGGTCATTGCTGTGCAAGGGGATCATTGATGATTATGAAAATTGGAATGAGCGATGGCATGGAGTTTGGGGTTGTTAATGTTGGTGGTGTGGGTGAGAACCTTGAGGGTCGGGTGAGGTCATCACCAGAGATACCAGAGGCAAAAATTGTGCCCTTGAAACATGACTTGAGCTTTGAATCATTGTGAGGATAGTGCATAACCAATTCAATCGGAGTATTATCAAGCAGTTCTTTCTCCCTAGCCAGAATCTCTTTTCTTTTCTTTTCTTTTCATGCGCTGCATCCGTTTGCATTTTCTCTTATAGCAAGTCCCACCAAAACTCTCAACCTTGTTAACATCTCACAACCGGACCCACTTTTCCCAACTTTCAACATCAACCTCACTCTCAACTCGACCTCTCCCTTCACCACCACCCCCTTTCATCAGCCAACACATTCTCACACTTTGATTGTTTGGAATCTCAGGGGGGAAATGGCAATCGACATCCCCACCTTTGCCACCACGCAAATCTCGCTCTTGGCAGCAGAGCTCCAAGCCGAAGTCGACGAGACGTCCGCTTTGGTGTCCCTGCACAGTCCGACCGCTCTCCAGCGCGCGGGAGTTGCGCTCACCAACCTGGCCGTCCTGTCTCAGAGGACGGGGCTGGGAGGGAAAACCGTCATAGAGCTGGGCACCGACCCGGCGTTCAGCACCTCTGTCGACTTGCCCGAGCATGGGATCCGAAGCGGGGACATCGTCTTGTTGGCTGAGCAGCCGCCCGCGAGCGGGAAGAAGAGGGAAGTCAGAGAGCTGGAAAAGAAGGGGGTGAAGGGCGTGGTGACGAGGGTGGGGAGGCAGAATTTGGGTGTGGCGGTGGAGGCGGAGGAGGAGGACAGGAAGGAGTTGCCGGGGGGGGAGAAGAGGGTGTGGATTGTGAAGCTGGCTGATGAGGTTACGTGGAGGAGGATGAATGGGGTGATGGAGAGGATGGGGAGGATGGGGGAGGGGGAGTACTCTTATTTTATGAGGGTGCTGTTTGGGTTGACGACGCCCTCTCCGGTGCCGGGGGACTTGTCGAAGGATGAGGGGGTGGGGGAGGGGAGGGTGAGGTGGTTTGATCCTAGTTTGAATGAGTCGCAAAAGGATGCGATTAGGTTTGCGTTGAGGAGTGAGGAGATTGCTCTTATTCATGGGCCGCCTGGGGTAAGCCCCCCCCTTTTCCCTTGCTCCTATTATTGACTAACCCCCAAAAGACAGGCAAAACCCACACTTTGATCGAACTAATACTTCAACTCCTAGCCCTTCACCCTAACTACCGTATCCTCGTCTGCGGCCCCTCCAATATTTCTGTTGACAACATCGTCGAGCGCCTCTCCCCCCACAAAATCCCCTTGATCCGCCTAGGCCACCCCGCCCGTCTCCTCCCTTCTGTACTAAACCACTCCCTCGACGTCCTCACTCGCACCAGCGAAGCAGGCGCTATCGTTAAAGACGTCAGGGCAGAGATGGACGCGAAACAAGCCTCCATCCGGAAAACCCGCAGCGGGAAAGAGAGGAAAGCCATCTACGCTGACCTGAAAGAGCTCCGCAAGGAGTACAGACAGCGAGAAAAAAAGTGCGTAAGCGATCTGGTAGCCAAGAGCAGGGTCGTGCTGGCGACGCTTCACGGGAGCGGGGGGTATCAGCTACGGGACGAGAAGTTTGACGTCGTGATCATAGACGAGGCGTCGCAGGCGCTGGAGGCGCAGTGTTGGGTTGCGTTGTTGTCGGCCAAGAAGGCAGTTTGCGCTGGTGATCACTTGCAGCTGCCGCCGACGATCAAGTCACTTAACTCTTCGGCGTCAAAGACCGCTGCTGCTGGGGATAAGAAGGGTAAGGTGAAGAAGGATGCTACCACAACACCAGCAGCGGCGCCGGTTCCAAAGGGGGCAACGTTGGAGACGACGTTATTCGATAGGCTCCTTTCCCTTCACGGACCAAAGATCAAAAGGATGCTTACGACGCAGTACAGGATGCATGAGCTTATCATGCGGTTCCCTTCTGATGAGCTGTATGAAGGGAAGCTGATTGCTGCGGAGGGGGTTAAGGCTAGGTTGTTGAACCAGTTACCTGACGTCAAAGATATTGACGAGACGAGGGAGCCGCTGATATTCATTGATACCCAAGGAGGGGATTTCCCCGAAAAGACAGAGGATGACGAGGAAGATGGAAAAGGGGTGACAAAGAGGAGTTTGTATGGGGATAGTAAGAGCAACGAGGGGGAGGCGATGTTGGTGAGGGAGCATGTGAGGTGTCTGGTGGAGGATGGGGGGGTGAGGTCGGAGGATGTGGCGGTTGTCAGTCCGTATAATGCGCAGGTATGTGATCATTTCCTTTTGCAACACATACTGAGGACTATGGGGGAGTGGTCTATTCACTGGCTGTGTGTTGATGAATGCCTTTGGCGGGGATGGAACCATCGGTTGCCTACTAGTGTAGGCGTGGAGAGGCCACGAACATCAGAAGCCCGGTTGGGATGTAATGGGGAGCAGATCGCATAGTTTACGAAGAGCTTGCCCCATCCGACCAACCCGGGACAAGATGGGACGGCACGAACTTCGGACCGTCTGACATCTACATCTACACCCACATGAAGAACTTGCCTCTTCTAATGCCCGGGGCGATATTCGGGTTCAGACGAGAGTCAAGATCGTCCGGTCCCATGCTCTCCGCCATGCTCTATCCGATGACCCGGGGAAAAGTTAGGACGAAGATGAGATCATTTGTCATCGCTACCAGCACAACACCCCCCCTTCTTTTCCTTCCAGAATCCGGGGACGACATGGGCAAGCGTCCATGCCGTCATCGTCAAACCCCAGGCATAAGCATTAACCAGACATACGATCACGCTAACATCTCCCTGCCATACATAGCTCGCCCTCCTAGCCCCCCTCAAAGAGCAATACCCCGGCATAGAGCTCGGATCCGTCGACGGGTTCCAAGGCCGGGAAAAAGAAGCCGTGATCGTCACCCTCGTACGAAGCAACACCGACGGAGAGGTCGGTTTCCTTGCCGAGAAGAGAAGACTCAACGGTACGTCAATCCTTCTTTACCTTCTAGCTCGTGTACAGAGGATCACACAATGCGGCGGCTCGCGGGTTAAGGTTGCTCAACGTCAGTGCGCTGCGTTTGCATGCGCACATGGCATGCGCACCTAGCTGCTTAATTAACGCATGGCGGCATGAACACACGTACTGTAGTGTATAGGAGACGGGCGTTAATGCAAGGGGTTTGGATGAGTGAGATGCTAATTTGGAGCACTGTATTTAGTGGCCATGACACGGCCGAAGAGGTCGTTGACTGTTATTGGGGACTCGGAGACGGTCAAGAAGTGAAGTTCTACTCCAGGCTTTATCTTTGAATAAGGAAACTAACACTCGAACGCAGGGGCAGCAAGTTCCTCAAGAAGTGGATGGAGTTCTTGGAAGAGAACGCAGACTTGCGCTATCCGGATCTTGCTTCTCTCACGGCTGCCACTGCTGCTGCGGGGAACAGGTAAAAGGCATGAAATCGGATGCGGGGGCAGCGGGATGGGGGGGGGGGACGTATGAGAGAGAGAGAGACAAAACTATGTCGCCACCATGCAATCCAAGGCCATCTTTATGCGAAGATTCGGGCCTGAAAAAAGTGACGTTGAACAAATGGGCAATGATGAGAGCTCTGCTTCTCCAATGTCTGGTTAGTTAGGTAGGGTGGGGTGTTATTCCAGTTTTTGGTGCCATGGTCTGGTTTTGTTGGCTGGCCCAAAAAGAAAGACGTTTTGGTTCGGGGCTCGTCCGAATCGGAGAATTATTTTATGGCTTGGTTTCTGTCTAGGCTAAAAGAGAAGAGACACGCACATGCTTTCGCGCAACTGAGGCAATGTCTTTGAAACCCTCCTTGGGACTGTTTGGGGTTCACGAATCGCGTGGCTCCAACAAGACATGATGCTTGATGAGAGAGAGAAGAGAGAAAATGTGATAGGTACATAGACGCACATTGCAGCGTGGTGTTTTGGGATCGGAAGAGGTCGTCTCCTTTGTATGTAGCAATTGGCTGTGTCTGTCGTGCTTTGCTTTTTGGGCTTGGTCCCCGTTGGGGGAAAAAGTGCCTCTCATGGGCAATCAATCAGAGGAAAGTTCAGACGACGACATCTATAATCCCTGCTTGTTTCAGATGGGCCCCGGCCTGTGGGGTTGAATGGCCAGTGCTTTTCGAACGGGCTTGGCTTTTTGATGGGAGCGGGCGGGGGTTTTTCCCTTTTAGCGTCCATCAAAGATGGATGGGATGTCAGTGGTTCTCTCCAATGACAATGGCAGCCATCAAACTGCAAGATGGCAAGGAAGACGATTCGCATGATTGGAACCGGATTTTTCAAATCGCCTGCCTTTTTTTTTTCTGGGGAGTGAATCGTCTAGAACTTTGAGCTTCGGATGAGGGCGCGGGGCATGCTCCGTATCGTTTTACAGAGAATACATACATTGGATACTCGTGCCATTCTGGAGGGCAAATGTGCTTGCCTCCTCGATTGTGCAGAATTGGCGAGGGATGTTTTATCGATAAGCAGTGTTGTATCATCATCCTCGTATTTGTTTTGTTCAGATTGCGTGTTGCCCCCCCCCCGGGAAGGGGATTTTGTGTGTGTAATACCCGTGCGCTTGTTGTAACTGTCAACTTTTGGAAACATGCATACCCTGCTCGAGTCTCATCGTGACGATGGGGTTGATTTGTTGTTTCGATTCTTTGACAGGAGACAAGCGCGGTGGTGGTGGTGGTGGTGGTGTTCGGAGACGCGGAGGACGACACCGCACCACGCCATCAACAAAACAGCCGCGGTATTCCAATATGGTTGCACAGATTGATTGGATTGGTGGTGGTGTGTGGTAGGTAGGTGAATTGATGCGCTGCGCTACCGTGATGCAGCAAGTGTATTACTACTACTATTCTGCTTTGGGGAGGCCGGATTGGATATGGCAAAGCTTGTTGCCCGCTTCTGAAGGGCTTGCATATGCGTTTGCGGGCATAGGCCGCGTATCAAGGAGGTGGGCAGAGAAGCGCGCATTATTGGGAGGTGTCATCTGCTCACTTTGTCAATTAGACGCACACCCTCAGGTTTGGTGACGATGCTACCTTGTAGCAACCCCGGATGACATGTTGTTGTGGGAGATGGAGGCGGAGATCTTATTCCATCGACCCCCGACGATATGATGGACGCCTCCGGGAATGATGACATTCGGCGAAGATCAAACTCGACAGGTTATACCTACACTATGTGATGATGAAAGATGGAACCTTTTTCTTTCCCTTGCTTTGCAAAGGTGGGACCTGCTCGGTTCCATCCTTTGGGTTGCGGTTGCTCTAGGTAGGGAGCCCGGCTAGGGGACAGACGACTAGCTCCCTGTTGGTCGGGGCGTTAATCGCTTTAAGTAATATCTATTTAAAGAGTCGGCTAATATTAATTTTAATTAAAACCCCTGTAAAAATAATAGATAAAAATATAAGCTTACTCTTTTAAACTTTAAAGCCGTAATTAAATTAATTAGTAATATTAGCTTTTTAAAGTTTAGTTTTTTTAATAAGTTCCTTAATTAAGTAGTAAATTAAAAGATAAAAAATAATATGCCTTTTAAATTTATTAGTTAATTATTAGTAAAAACTATTATTTTTATTACTTTTATAAAAACCGTTTAATTAACCTTTTAATTACTTTAAAAAAAACTATTAAATTTATAATATTTACTATTATTAATAACTTTACCTTCCGACTTACTTTTTAAAGCGTTTAAATCTTATTTATTATTATAATAATTATAATATTTATAATACTTAAATTATTTATTATTAGTATTATTATTAATTAAAGACTTTCCTTTAATTAAGTCTTTTATTTAAAGGTATTTAAAAAGTTTATAAAAATTAATAATTTTTTAAGTTTTAAAAATAATATTACCTTTTAATTTAATAATAAAAACGATTAACTTATATATTAAATTAATTTAATATTTAAAGATTTTAAAAAATAATAGTTACGATTTTTTTTTTTTAAATTTAAAAATACTTTTAAAATTACCGCCGAAAATACTTTTAATAATAAAGTCTAGCCTTTAAAATACCCCTTTATTACTTTTAATAAACCTTTAAGTTTTAATAAAGCTAATAATATAGTTTTTTATTAGCCGATAGTTTTATAATTAAATATATTTATTATAAATAGTAAGTATAATTTATAACCTTTTATAATTTAAATTTTAATTAATTGTCACGGCACTGGCCGGACCTATTGGATTTCAGGGATTTGTCAGCCTTTTTTAGCTTATATAAGGACTTACTTCCTTCCGAGCCTCGGCTCCAGGGCTTTCCTTCTTCATCTTAGTATTCTAGAATAAACGATGCATTCAAACCGCAGCCTTATCTCGGCAAATATACCGCGCCCTTACATTATACTAAGATCGCTTCTTCTGTCCTCGCGGCAGTAGATTCTACCATACAAAGAAGGACAACACCGGCACCACTGGCATCTACGTCAACCCCGGTACATCGGAGCGCCCTATCTCTTAAGAGCCCCGGCATCTGCGCAACTGCCCGGCACGCCTTCATTGGTCTTACAGCCGTGGCCCCGATTACTTCGAATTTAACGGCCGGGATCGATTTTTTCTGGCCCGACCTGCCAACCTAGTAAATTCGGCTAGGGCTTACAACCCTCCTCCCCACGCAGCCCTCGGATCCGTAGTTCGACCGTCGCACTGCCCCGCACCTCGCCGATTACGTCATTTTACCCCGCAAATTAAACAACCCCGCGGCTAAGTCATTTTTAATGCTTACGTGAGCCGGAAAGCGGTAACTCTCGGCAATACCCCTCCACCAATTCAACCCACGTAGCCAAACCTTCCTTTACAAACCTTCCTTTACAAACCTTCCTTTACAAACCTTCCTTTTCAAACCTTCCTTTCCACACCTTCCTTTCTTCCAATTCTTCCATTTTCACCACCTTTTCCATCGAATTTTTCAATCGATTTTTCCACCTTTCGGCTCGCCCTACCAGAGCCCTCGCGAGCCCTCAACCCACCGACGATTCTGCCATCGTAGCCACTCACCGCCTTCGGAACAAACGCTCCGCCCGGAACCGACCGGCCCACGATAAACGAAACCGACGTTTAACAACTGCAAGGCTTACTTGCCAATTTACAAGCCTCCGTTACCGAGGTCCAAAAGCAAGTCAGGGTCTTGCAAGCCAACCAAGGTTCAATTGAACAGTTAACTGCGGCCATTACGTCAGCAATTTCCATGGCCAAAACCGCACCTACATCGCTTGCAACATCGACCTCGAGACCCAAGCCCTCGCTCCCTAACCCAGTCAAATTCTCAAGGCAGGCCTACACATAGGAGCAATAGTTCCCGTCCATTAAAGCCAAAATCCAGATCGACGAAGCTATTATTAGTGGCCTAGAAGCAGTGTTTTACTATATATACGACCGGCTTAAAGGAAAAGTGCAATCCTTGATTCAACCACAGTTGACACTGGCCGAGGAAACCAATGAATACGACTGCCAAGTGATTTTCGATCAATTGATCCGCCTGTACGACGACCCCAACAAGGTGCAGGAAGCCGAGGATAAACTACACAACCTACGCCAGGATTCCGATACCCTGGGCCAATTTCTCAACCGCTTTAAACGCTTACTTTACAAAGCGAAAGCCAACCATTGGCCCGATTCAACCAAAATTGCCCTCTTACGTAAGGCCATCAACAAGGATACCCGTACCCGGTTGAACACCCAACTCACCGTGCCCTCCGGTTACGACGATTTCGTCAAAATGCTCCAAAAGCTCAGTGGCCTTCGGCAAAATGGATCCTCCGGAACTTCGTCCTCAACCAACACACGTGGCCATCCTTCTTCCCATACAAAATCAGTAGGTAACCCGATGGACATCAATATGATTGACACTTCCCGCACGAAGGATTACACTACCGACGAAGATGCGTGATATATTTGCATAAAATTTACCCCTGAACCCCTGAATTTTTTTCCATTTCTTTGATTCTTCAGGCTTCGATTACGTCATTCGAAGCCTTGCGAATGGGGGGGTAATGTCACGGCACTGGCCGGACCTATTAGATTTCAGGGATTTATCAGCCTTTTTTAGCTTATATAAGGACTTACTTCCTTCCGAGCCTCGGCTCCAGGGCTTTCCTTCTTCATCTTAGTATTCTGGAATAAACGATGCATTCAAACCGCAGCCTTGTCTCGGCAAATGTACCGCGCCCTTACATTAATTTCTTTAATAAAGGTAATTTTATTAGTAATTTTAAAATTTAAATAAGTAATACCGAGGTAGTAAAATATTTAATTTATAATTATACCGAAGTAAGCGGTTTTATTATTATTATTTATACTTTAAAGTTAAATTTCGTTAAATTTAAATATATTAAAAGAAGTAAGTTTTATAAAAATAAAAGTACCGGTATTTAAAATATAAATATTAAAAAGTTAGGGTATTTATTTAAAGCTATTATTAAACGCTTTAACCTTTAATATAATATTTACGTTATTAACTTTTTAAAGATTAACTATAATTATAAAGCCTTTATTAATAAATTTATTTATCTTTTTTACTATTAATTAATTAAAAA
>JAULSY010000075.1:0-177205 GCA_030512305.1 Cercophora samala | reverse complement strand
AATAGATTAATAAATAGGTTAAAGAAGGAAGATTTAGTATATAATATATTTTAAGTTTAAAAATATTAATAAATAAATTAATTAAACCTTTATTAAAAAAAAAGTATATTAAGTTTATATAATTATTAAATATAAGGGATTTTCTATAGTAATAAAATATAAGAAGACTTATTTTAATATAGGAAAAAGGTAATATAAGTATAAAAGGAGGAAGTTAAAAGATATAGGTTATTTTATAGTATAGTTAATTAAAAAGAAAGATTTATAATAACTTTACTTTTAACGGTAGTATATTATCTATAGGGAGGTATAGTAAGGTTTAAACCTACCTTTATTTAGACTTACACCTATTAGTTACTCCCAGGACTTAATATTTATTTTCTACCTATAGGTTTTATAGCTTTTCTCTATTTTAGATTATTATCATTACTTTTATTGTATTTTCACCTTCGTTTTGCGCGATCTCGTCCCACAAATTGCGAACAAGCGGGCTTCCCAGGGGTCTGGGTGTAGCCATTGACCACACATAACTCAACGCTAGCCATTCCATTCCTCCGGTGGCCCTGATGACCTTGTGGGTTGCACAATCGATCAACTTCATGCCGCCTATCTGTGACGGGCTGCCTTCCCCCGGACCACATCTTTGCCCGTGGTGGCTCGCACAGAGGCGAGTCCAAGCGGCCACCGCCTCCCAGTCCACCAACCCGCGCAGTCTTTTCGCCCGACCAAACTCCTTCGCGCAGGGCCTTGTGTTGTCGGAGATGACCATTAGTGACTGCGGTCTCAGATCTGGCCGTGCTGCACGGATGGCTTGGGAGACGCCGATGCACATGTCATCGATGCGGTAATTGTAGTTGGGCGAGGTGTCCATGCCCAAGTGCGAGCTCAAGGGGAATATTTCGAGAAGGTCATGTTCGCTTCTGTCGGGAAATGCAGCTATCAGGAGATCGCACAGATGGCAAGTCGGAGTTCTTAAGGGCGGTAGTTTGTACGCTCTTTCTGGCAATGGAGGGGCTTCAGCGGGGTAGATTCGTGCGGCTTTTCGTTCCAGGAAGGATGAGACCTCGGCGCGGTAGCCTACGATCATGGAATTGATCTGTTGGACCTGTTCCTTGCAGCCATCGCAGACCTCTGAGGGAGGCATGTTGATCAGGCTGGGAATTTTGCTGGCAGTGTTGCTCTTGTGATACAGAGGTTGAGTGTTGTGCCAACTGGAGGCGTTTGCATTTTGACTGGTGCCTGGGCTGCAGGATCACACTCTCACCACTGTCTCGCCTACCTACCTACCTTACCAACCACTGCCCAGATAAATCGCGGAAAATCGACGCCTCTTCCAGCACTGCTTGCCAACTAATAACCGACCACGTGCCTGGCTATCAAAGTGCCCAGAGCGAGTACGCCACCCCTCGCCTCCTTCCGCTAGACAATAACGCTCGCCCAACGCCACACCCAACTCTACATTCAACAACGGTAGGTCCATCGGCCTACAGCTCCCACAAACCCACATGTACAAGACCCTCAAGACTGTTCTCCCATCACTTACCGTCATAAGCAACTCCTACACCCACACAACCAACCCGCCCCAATCTTTCCAGCTGCTGCCCCCTTCAAGGGCAACCTCCGCCTCGCCCGCCTCACCGACGTCCCTCGCATCGGTATCATTGCCGCCTGGTCCTTTTTTCACTCGTCATGTTTTCATTGCGACAGGCCGTACTACGACAATACCGCCACTCATTCCGCAAGGCAATCCTCAATCCCAACTCCATAGTCCTCGTGGTGGAAGACAACCTCGACAGATCTGAGACGCACCATGTATACGAAGCTTTGGAAGGGGTGTATCCCCCATTTGAAGAGCAAATCCTGCGAGACTCTCTCGACAAAGGGAAGGCGGTTGTGTCAGTTGCCAGTTTGTCGCTCCTGCCGGGTGCTGGGCAACATGGGCAGTTCCAACCTAATGGTATGCTGTCTACCGTGGGATTTTGTTCGCTTCCTGCAAGGGACATCACTGGTCGTGCAATTTTTTGGTTGTCGATAGGAGGCGGCTCGGCAAGCACCGACGATGACTCTCTGCGGGACCTAAGAATTGGTTTTGGAAAGGACGAAAACATCATGTGTGAAAATCTTGTGGGCAGGTATCTAAGAAAGTTTGGGCGTAATTTGACTCTACGCGCTATAAATCAAGCCATAAACCACACCGCTTGGCTTACGGACTTCCTTACCTCCTGAGAAACACTGATAACAAAGACAGGACACACCAAGGAGCCAAATCTCTCTGCGAAGCGATCAACTAACCGCAGCGGCTTACTGGATATCGAAGGCAAGGACATAGCGAAAAGAAAAAAAAAAAAGGAAAAAGAGAAAAACATACAACACCGGGGATTCCCCAGTGGTCACCCACCTGAGTACTAGTCCGGCGATCAGCAGCTTATCTAGGGGAGAGCGGACGGGATCCCGAGCTTTCTGCTGTCTATGGTCGTATGTGCTAGATGTGGTAGGATTTTGCAATTATTACGACGAAAGCACTATCGTGTGAGAGGCAAGTGGGTGGGAGATGAAACTGTGGATGCATGCTTTGATTCTCGTGGTGGCTTTGACTTGAGTGGAGACACTCAGAAGTTCAAAACCACCACATTGAAGCGACTTTCAGGCCACAGGAAGGCACTCAGGAAGAGTGGCAAGTATGATAAGATAATTAATTACTAAATAGAAAGGTATATTAAACATAGTGGTAATTACAACACTGCCTCGAAGCAGTGCACATCCACACATCAGACCACACCATGGCTAAAAAAGAATTTCCCAGCATCCCCCTTTCCAGCACTTAACCAGATTGGTACATACCCACAGCATACACATGAGGGTTCAGCTGGGTAAGGTTGTACGGAGTAACATAAAGATCCAAATCAGTCAAGACCAGGAAAATGGTGCCGTTGACTGACGGGTCACCAGCATAGGTCTCCATGTTGGGCTGTACAGTCCAGGCGGTGTTGTTTTGGATCTCCTCCAGGGGAGTGTAGGTGACGTTCAACTGACTAACCCAAGCAGCAAAGACAGGGGGGTTGGCAGTGGTGTTGGTGATGTAGCTGTTGTTGGGACCGACAGGGTAACCGGGCTCATCCCACTGGAGGAAGACCTGGCGACCCGGGTACGAGAGAGGGTTGGTGCGGTTGTGGGTGATTGCGGGGGAGCAGTTGACGCCCTCCTCGGTGCTCTTGTTGCAGTCCTCGTCGTCCTGGATATCAGCAGTGCTCAGAGTGTTGGTGTAGCCGCCAGTGGTCTCATTCCAGACGTTGGAGCCGTTGATACGAGCAGGGTTAGGCTGGTTGAGAATGTGGAGGGCAGGGAAGTTCTGCCAGACCAAGCGGGTTTGGTTGGCAGGGCATGACGAGATGTAAGGTGCGAGCAAGGTCCAGGCCCAAGACTGCGGGATGCCGACTTCAAACCACTCGGGCATGGGGAAGAGGCCTTCGAACTGACGGAAGATCATCTGCTGTCGAGCCTCGGTTGTAATACTCTGGAGGAGCATTTGTCCCACATCATGAGCATTGAGGTGGTTCAGGAAGCCGTAGACGCCAGCCTCGCCATACCGTGTGAGCTTCTGGGAAAAGTCGATGTACTCGCGAACATTGGAAACAGGGTAGTTGTAACTGCACTGGACCGGAGCAGAGGGTCCGAGCATGTTGCTGAGGAGAGTGGCATGGCCAACTTCTTGCTCGGCCATGAACTGTAGGAGGTAGCGGTCCTCAGCTTTGAGACCAGCCTCCTCAAACTCCTCCTCGGAGAAGGTGGCAAGACCCCAGTGGAAAAGGTCGAGCTCGATCCATTCTTGGTAGAGTGCTAGGGCAATGGACTCATAGTCAAAGTCGGAGAGCATACGGTACACAGGGGCAGAGCCGTTGGTTCCTACACCGCCGGAAGGCGTGTATGGTGCTGGGAGGGGAGCGTGTAGCTCGCCATCACTTGGGTAGTCGTAGGCGTTGGGTCCAGGAGGAAGAGCTGGGATGGAGGGAGCAAGAACGTCGGTGCTTTTCGCTCCCGTGGTGGTAGGTGGTGGGCCAGTGTATGGGCCGTGATCTGTTACATTGCTGTGTGGTCTGACGGGGGGAGTGACAGCAGGTGCTGAGATAAAGGTGGTGGTCGGCTCTGAAACGACAGGAACTGCTAGAGACCGGACGGCGAGGGACAATAGGGCAGTGCCCGTGGAGAGTTTGCAGGCGACCATGTTTGCGACCAACTTTGCTATATGTGTGAGTAGTGTCTGATGTAGCACAACAACAACCGACAAGGTAGACAGGAGGGCGAATCTGATCTTATACCTCCACGCGGTCCAAGCTGTCGGAGCCTTTGGGCCGTGAATCAAGCCATCGGTGTTCAGGTCCTGCTCACGGCTTTCTAACCGTCCCATCATCGACTTGGGCTTCCATCCCGGTGCCCCCGCCCAATCCGGCGTAGATTTCCTGGCAGAATGGGCGAGGTCTCAAAGACATTGGAGGTCATGACGCAGGATCTGCAGGTGGTCGAGAATATGGGCGGTATATCGAAGTCGTCATCTCATTTTCTGTTCCGGCGGTACTACCCTGTGCAGGGGCAACCCCGATCGGTAGCCCGATCTCATCCATAAGGTGAAGGGGGCAGAGCGGGATGGAGCCGCATTCGCATCGATCCGTGTGAAATCATGTTGGGCTGTTGTCGAGTGGTCCAGAGGAAGGGAAAAAAGTGATGACACTATGATTGCGAGAACAGCCCCACCAGGTGGCGCCAGATGTCTTGGCAGCTGCCTTGGCCTGGACAACTGCCGGGGAGCCAAGGCTGGGCCTTTATTCTTCCTCAGAGTCGAACAAAAGTTACCTCTGTGGGAAATCATCCAATCGAGATTTCTGGACAGACGGCCGAAAGCATTGCAAGCGTGGCCGGCGTGGCTGACTCTTCTAGTTGATCAGAGACGAGTGACTTGGCGTTGGCAATGATAAGATAGATAAGATTGATAAGATCAAGCAGCAAAGCTTATCATCATTCAGCCCTTTGATTGGCCATGACTGACTTACACCGGAAGACTGAATGCACGCAGGGCAAACGACCAAAGATATTTTGGCCCTGCTTGCAGACAACGTAATGCAATGTCATGCGACGTTGATTGAACGCTCATGGGAGATGGCAGTACATATGCAGCTGAAAAGCCAACGGATCACTTGCGGCAGCATCAAGCACAACTCAACTCAACCGTTCAGTCGGTCTCAACTCTCAAGATGAACTCCCTCATGCATCGATAGACCTGAAGGGCACAGTGCTGTCCTCAACTCCTCACTTTTCATGACCTAAGAGCTCTTAAACCACATCACTGCCAGAGTCCATGAGAACAAGTAAGCCATACATTCCCTACTCCCACACAGCTTCTCCCCAACCAGCAGAACGCTACCTCCACCCTGTTTGCCCGACCTGTCGACCAACCTACACAAATTCAACAACCCCCTTCCCACCCCCCCCCCTTTTCCTTCCCCCCCTCTCTCCTCCAGCAAATCACTCCCTCACCAACCCCAACAACGCCACCCTAGGCTCCAACCAGCCACCCACATGCCCCCACCCCTGCCCCCCCACCACCCCCCTCCTCCAAATAAGCTCATTCAGCCCCTTGACCAACCCATCCCCCGTCCCCTCCCCCCTCCCCACCACCCACGCCCTGTCCTCGCTGTCCCCGTGGACATCATACCCCTTCCCCTCCAGCAAAACAAAACTCTCAATCGTGTGCGGCTCGTACTCGCGATTCCTCCTGAGAATCTCTGGGTTTTTAGCGGTATCAACGACGATGTAGATGTCCTCTATTTTCTGGAGATGGTGCGGCCATATCTCCAGCAGGGCCTCAGGTGTGAGGGATGGGTGGAAGGGTATGGCGATGCGTCGGAAGGGCATGAGGGAAGGGAGGAGGGTGGATATGGGTTGGTGCGGGGGGAGGTGGGGGGTGATGGAGGGGAGGTTGAGGAGGAGGAGGACGTCGGTTTGGGGGTTTAGGTGGAGGAAGCGGGTTGATGGCCGGGTGGTGGGGGACACGGCGGGGACGGTGACGCGGAGGGGTTCGTAGGAGTGGGTTTCTTGGTTTGGGGCCTGGGAGCGGAGGGAGCCGGAGAGGATGGTGTCGATTTGGGAAGGGGATAGGTCGGCCGGGAGGGAGAGGGAGAGGATGGGCGGGGAGGAGGGGGAGAAGGGGGGTGTGAGGTGGAGGGTGAGGGGGTAGATTGGGGTTGACATGGTAGGTGACTTTGGTAGGCTCCTGTGGCTGTTGATCCTTCCGTGGCTTTTGAGATGCCTTGTGACTTTTTGATCCTAACGGGTATGGTTGATGTGGTGTGGAAGGAACAGTCACAAGGAGTGTTGTTGCCAAGTTGTGTCAAAAGTGGGAGCTTCGCAAACACACAAAGACATGAGCAGTTGGACCAAGACAAAGAACACTATGTTGATTGTTGAACATTTTGGCGTTTTGGAGCTTCTCGGCTTGGTTCGCAAAAGTTCCCCGGTAGGGATTTCTTTGTGTTGGATTGAACTCTACCTACAGAGCATTTACGGTATCTTATCAGGAAACGTACATTACTACATACCTTGCCTTGATACAAACTGACCTCAGAAGTAGATACAACCGAAAGAAGAACATCCTCCATCACGGAGAAAGCTGCTACAGCATCCAAGCCAGTACATAAACAACACAATAGACTACCTCTGCTCAACCAAAAAGGCCGGGGCAGAAATTCATGGATTTCAAGGTTGATTGTCGCCTTGTACAGCAAAGTATAATTCTTTCCCGGAGCGCGAAGTGGCTTTTCAGAAAAAGACAGCTATGTAGATGTACTCATGCTTCATTGACAGTAGGTACCTACCTGGAGGATCCAAACCCCCTTGTATGGAAGCCGATGCTGATGCAAAAACAACCAAACATGCTGATATTTATAGTTCACCAAGACAAAAAGAGCTACCCATTGAACAGAGTAACTAATACCGTATATTTGATACCTCACTTTGATCACTCACAGCAGGCCTGTCAAATGCTACCAAGACGACTACACTCTCACAAGGATTGTCTTCTCAAATTTCACCACACGATCAATGCATCACAACTCCATCTTCAAGGTATGTCATTCACCAGATAATTATGATTTAACCCAATAATAATATCCAGATCCCCCATTTTAACCCTACCTAATTATATAAACCCCCCCATCCCACCCACCAC
Organism: Cercophora samala; assembly: GCA_030512305.1. Taxonomy (NCBI): domain Eukaryota; kingdom Fungi; phylum Ascomycota; class Sordariomycetes; order Sordariales; family Lasiosphaeriaceae; genus Cercophora; species Cercophora samala. Next base: position 169,986 of record JAULSY010000075.1, on the reverse strand, counting down.
CGCGAGGCAGTCGAGCAACAGACGGATGAATGATAAGAATAAAAAAATCCCCAAAAATGCTCCCTTTAAACTAACATGAAACACCCCATTCTAAATCGCAACCGGCGTGCTCAAAGTAAGCGTCCTCGCCGAACCATTCAGTGTAGTCCAGTAAATAGGCGGCTCGCTCCCCACCGCATCCACCGTCGTCCCCGACCCGGTGGCGCCACCCTTGACGGTCACCGGCACCGGAACGCTGCAGCTGTTCCCGTTGGCAGTGACAGTAACGGAGGTGATGCTGTTGCCGTTAGTGGCGTAGTTGTACCGCAGCTTAGGGGCGCAGTTGCTATTTTGATGGTCAGCATTTTAATCTTACTTGGGGTGGCACAAAACGGCGCAACCGTCTCATCTGTGTGTGTGTGTGTGTGTGTGTGTGTGGGAGGGACGGAAAGAAGGGGGGATAAGCACTTACTCCAGAGTCTGGCGATCAACAAACAGCTTGCCAATGTCATCGTGCTTCTTGGTCACGATGGGCCAGTTGGTCAGCCGGATCATTTCCTGGGCGATGACCTCGACCCAGATCTGCAAGAGCGAGAGGTTGCCGGTGACGGGGCCGACGGTGTACGAGTCCACGTCGCCAGTGCGCATGTTGGCCTGGTGGAACATGAAGGGGTCGTGGTGGAGTCCGAGGAGGTAGCGCGTGTTCACGGCGCGGGCGTCGTTGATGAGGTTGGCAAAGGTGCCGCTGCCGCCCGAGGTGTCGATCCATTCCTGGGTGGTGCAAAAGGCCGTGTCGCAGTTGTAGTAGATGGTGGTGGCCCAGCGGGGGATGATGGTCAGGCCGGCGTAGCCATTGTCGGCGACGTTGGAGATGCGAGGCCAGAACGAGTTTGACGGGTGGCGGAGGGGAGGGCGAGTGTTGTCGCCGACGACGTAGCGGATGCCGTTGTCCCACCAGGCGCGGATGACATCGCCGTTGTGGAGACCGGTGATGGCAGGGGGCACGAGGCCGGCTTGGGAGATCTTGTTGGATGTCCAGAGGCCGAGTTGCTGGAGCCAAGCCTTGTTGAACTTGATCTCCTTGTCGGCGTCGGAGTAGGTGGCGTTGTTCAGCTCCAAGTGAGTGAAGGTGTGGGAGAGATGGGCGAATGTGTTGGGGTTGGTGTTGAACCAGGTGGCAAGGGGGTCCAGCTTGGCGCAGGTTAAGGACCATGGGTAGGTTGTCCAGCTGCTGGGCCAGACATTGGTTCCGGTACCGAGAGGCTTCTGGAACTCAAGAGGAGTGTCGGGTGGTGTATCGTACCACACGGGCTCATTGGGACTGCATGTGGTGGTCCCGCCGGGCTGGGTGATGGCATTCTCGATGTCACCGTTGCCGTTGTGAGCAATCTCGACAAAGTAGCTGGACCCGGCAGGAAGACGGGAATTGAGGTCGGTTTGCCAAGTAGCATGCTGCACCATGTCGCTGACACGAGCACGGAACTCCGTGTTGACTGGGCGGTACAAACCAGTGGCCAAATGCATATCATCAACCTGTGTGCTGAGATAGATCTTGCGCTTTCCGAGGACTACGGGACGACTGAGTCAGCATCAACGTTACGAAGCAAATCAGGGATCAAAAATAACGTACAGACACCGCGGGTCAACCAGTGGATGTAAGCGTGCTGCAAGAAGTTGGGACCCTGGGCCCAGTCGGTGGCCCACGACATGAACCAAACCATCTGCTTACGACGTCCATAGTCGTTGATGATGGCGGCAGTCGTGGTGGTGGTGAAGGTACCATCCGAAGATGGCGCAAAGGTAGCCACCTGCTTAGCAAGAGTAGAGTTGATGATGGTGGCAGGGTAGTGCCAGAGACCTTGTGTGCTGACACCGGCGCCGCTGTATATGTGATGCCATGATTAGTCCTTGTACTTCATCAGACTTCGATATTGGGTTGGCAGGTACTCACGTCTTGATGTTGGCCGTCGGGAAATCAGTGGTCGAGCTGATGCTGACGAGCTGCTCGACACCGGCATTGCAGCACCCAGCATTGGGGACAGCAAGAGTGACACCAAGATCGGTGCTGGGGAACACATCGAGACGCACCATGCGAGCACCAAAGGTGGTCTGGTAGTTGTAGATGGTCTGCCATTGGGCGGGGGTGATGGCGCTGCCCCAGCCACCAGGAAGGTTATAGGCCAACTCGCTGAGCACAATGAAGCCACCGTAGTTGCCGGAGCTTGCTGAGGAGTTCAGGGTAGGCAGGGTGGCGCCGGTCTCGGGTACGAGGAGGACCTCGTATGGGATGCCGTAGCCCTGGAGGCCAGAGGTGGCCGAGCCGGCGGAAGCAGCATCACGGGCCAGGACCAAGATGGTATTGGAGGTGGAGAGAGCAGCCTTCACGCAGGCACCTTGACCAAGTGCCAAGATGCCTCCGAGAACTGCTGCAGCCCTACGGAACAACATGATGGGCGGTGGTGTTGCCCCCGAGCAGGAGCTGAGCAAGAGAGCGAAAAGGAGCGAACGTCTGAATAGCAACTGACTGGCCCAAACAACGACCGTGAGGCAAGGCAAAGCTAGAGCTCGCTGCCGGGTAACAAGGTGCGACAGGAACGAGTGTCGTTGGTGCTGATTTGGTTACGAATAGAGCTGGGTTGGATCTCGAATAAGTACTGCGGCCAGCTCTGACCAAGACCACGCCCCTCCTTCTCAGCCTTTCGCTCGGATTGTGAGAAGTGAGCGAGCTGGAGCTGGGGCAGCCACCCCTGGGTACCTGGATGTGAACGTGGATGCTCTGGACGGGCCCCCTTGCCAGCCACAAGCTGCCAGTATTGTGTGTGTGTGTGTCAACCGGGCCCCAAAGGGGAAATGAGATGTGGTCCTTGGTGTCCCGGATGGCTTTCGGGGGGCGACGTTGGCGAGGCACAAACTATTGGATTTCTTCTTTTCCAATTCCAGTGCCTGAAGGCAAAGACATGTGGGATTCGGCTTGCACGGCGTGGACGCGCCGAGAAGGAGGCGTTGACGGCGCACCACAGCGGACAAGAGGATTTCCGTATTGGGACGTTCAGGCCGCAATATCAAGACCGAGAACAGGAAAGAAGGAGCTAAGGAAAACAACAGCCGTCAACCGTGCGAACACGAATGTCGACCCGGGAGCCGACCGGGGGGAACTTCCATCATACGAACGGTGCTGGGCCCGGGTGCATGCGAGTGCGTATGTGAGTGGCCGGCCGGTGGAACTTTTTTCTTTTCCAGGTTCCAACGGACGGCAGTCAGCGACAGCCACGCTAGGCCCTATGGACCGTGAGTTGGCCATTGACGGCCAGTGGTTCGGAGCCTTGCGGACGAAGCAACTGGGACAGGAATGCGAAGAACCAATATTGCGAGAAGCCCTAATGCATGGCGACTCTGAGCTGACCTGCTGGCGGGACTGGACTGACACTTCTTCTGTTGACTCACCTGAGCCCGGCATGGCCAGGTAAGACTCAGTCGTCGTCATTGTAAGGGAGAAAAACAACGCAGAAAACTGCAGAGTTTGCAGAATAAAAGACATGGACCCATCTCAGCTCATGTAAGCCGTCGGCTATCACTCTTGGAATCAGGCTCAACAACAGCCGGAAATAGATGTGTTCCGCCCGGATGGTGATGGCAGCGACGTAAGGCGTGACAGCGCCAACATGAAGAGAGAGAGAAAAAGCAAGTGTGGGGAAGAGGGAGGGGACCCTGGACCGTCAAGGTTGCATCACCGTCATCTTTGGGCGTCTGGGGGGCGTCTGGAGAGATCGGCGGAGAAGAACAACAACCCCGATACCTTTGGGTAGAAAACAGCGTTATGCATCTATCGTGAGCTACCTCGCCCTCAGGGGTGTTCGGAACGGACCTCTAGCTCTCTCTTGTGTTCCCCTGCTCCCCCTGTCAGGCCGCCCCTCCCCCTGTCAAGGTGGAATCTTGGCAGACCATCTTTTCCGCTTCGGTTTTCTTGCAGGCGGCTGGGGGGCAGCCACGAATCCTACCCCACCCGCCATCACAGACAGACACAGACAGACAGACACACACCGGCGACAGTGGCAGCGACAGCGATAGGTATCCTCTCGCTGAAGGGCGATCTCCTCGGTGACGCCCGCCAGTCAGGAATCCAGACGTCGCAGGCTGGCCGAGACCGAGACGTCTCCATCACAAACACCATTTCCACTCAACCAGCGCGTGGATGAGGTGGGTTTGGCTGCCCGCCTGTCGTTTCCTGTGTCTCGGTACGCCGTGAAGCCGAAACTCGTATTTTTCTCGAACGTCTTTTTTTGGCATGCGCAATATCAACAAGACATACTGACGAGGGCGCGCTTTTACCGCCAAACCCGCCTGAGAGTGAGTGAGTCTTTGTCTCTTCTGTCCACTGCCCGCATTCTGCCATCTATTGAGCCTCCATTCCACTCCGAGGGCTGCCAAGATCTTCAACCCGACCTCGCATTGGAATTCTCGCTGTTCCACACAACGCCGCAGAGAGAATACTGATTCCTTCGTTTGCTTGTCTGCTGTTTCAAGGCCCAATACCTGCCTACCCTACCTTACCTTACCTTACCTTACTTACCCCTCCGGCGCTCGTCCCTCGTGTTACCGCCGCCGTTATCTCCCTCACCACATCGCAATCGGCGTCTTCACCAACCGGCCACCGGCTCCGACTAGACCCCCCGACATAGGATGGAGGGAAAAGAGGGCAGGTCGCGGAGGAATAGGGAATCAAGGCTGTCACGCCGGCAGAAGCTGGTGCTGGCTGCCGTAGCCGCCGTGTTGATTATCGTTCTGATCGTCGGCCTCGGCCTCGGCCTTGGTCTGAGGAACCGGGGCGGGGGCGGGGGAGGAGACGACGACGAGCTACCACCAGCTCCCCAACCTACCGCTATCTGGCAGCCTGCCGTCAACACGTCATGGCAGATCATCCTCAACGCAAAGTTGGACATTGACCCCAACAACCCCGTCGTCGAACCCGATGTCGAGGTGTACGACATCGACATGTTCCTGCACCAAAACTCGCGCGCCATTTCCAGCCTGCACAAGCTAAACAAGAAGGTCATCTGCTACTTCAGCGCCGGGTCCTACGAGCCCAAACGCCCCGACTCGTCCAAGTTCCCCAAGGAGGACATTGGTTCTGTTCTTGACGGATGGCCAGACGAGAAGTGGCTCAACATCAGCAGCCCGGCCATCAGGGAGATCATGGTCGGCCGCATGGAAATCGCCAGCCGGATGGGCTGCGACGGGGTTGATCCTGACAATGTGGATGGCTTCCAGAACGAAAACGGGATGAACCTCACCCCCCAAGACTCCATCTCGTTCATGACCTTCCTCGCCGACGAGGCCCACAAGCGCAACATGGCCATCGGGCTCAAGAACGCCGGCGATATCGTCAAGACCATGCTGCCGCGGATGCAGTTTGCTGTCAACGAGGAGTGCGCCCAGTACAAGGACTGCACGACGTTTGCCGCGTTTGTCGACGCGGGCAAGCCCGTCTTTCACATTGAGTACCCGGACGGTGCTCCCTTTGATACAGATCCTGAGCAAAAGGAGGAGTACTGCAATGCTCCAGGGGCCAAGGGCTTCAGCACGATTCTCAAGGCGATGAATCTCAATTTTGGAGCCGAGTACTGCGATGGGAGGCAGGTGAGGACAAAGGTGCTGCGGCGGTGAAAGAACAGTTCTGCCAGGGCCGATGTTTGGTCCGATACGACGCGTTACGAGTTCATGTCGGCGTTTTTGAAGATCATCATCCCCCCCCCCCCCCCCCTTGGCACACCCAAGCAAGCAAGCAAGCCACACCATCCCTGGCCCCGCTTCCATCATTTTCCCAGAATTTTTGTTTCTTTTACATGTTGTCTCCGCTTTATACTTTTGGTGGCCTTGCCTTGGTTTTTTTTTCTTTCCTTTCTTTGTTTCTTTTAGACTAAAAGGCAATAGACACTACATCTCCCCGCACCCGATCCTGCCCCTCCAACATTGATCCCCAACTAAGCATCGCTTGTTCGGTTCTTTTTTTTTTTTTTTTTTTTTTTACCCTCACCCCAAATTTTGCGCTACCCGAATACAACGTCACCTACATTTAATTTAATTTATTTATTTTCTTCTGTTTCTTTTTTACCCAACCGAACCTCTTTATACTGTTCAATCACTGTCACATGCCATTCACGATGGGATCAAAGATGACAAAGTTACTCTCTTCATCGTCGTCGTCATCATCGTCGTCGTCGCAGCCGCCGGCACCACAAAAGAACAGGTCCTTCATCCTCGTCCCCCTGTACATCTACCCCGACCCCGGAGCCTGGGAGCCCCTGCTGCTCGCCGCGCGCCGGCACCCCGACCTCCAGTTCATCGTCGTCGTCAACCCGAACAATGGCCCCGGGGAGGGCGACAAGCCCGACGAGAACTACGTCGCGGTGCTGACGCAGCTGAGGGACGTGCAGAATGTGAGGTTGGTGGGGTATGTCTACTGCAGCTACGGGAAGAGGGGGCTGGGGGAGATGGGCGGGGAGGTGGGGAGGTATAAAGTCTGGGGGTGCGAGAAGAGAGGTTGTGTATGTTGTCCTTTTTCGTGTTCTTTGTATTTAATTATGGAGATAGCTAATAATAATCACGACCAAAAAGGGCGTCCCCATCAAGGGCATCTTCTTCGACGAGGCGCCGGCTGATCCTGATCATGTGGGGTACATGGCCTCTGCGGCGGGGACGGTGAGAGAGATCCTGTCGGAGGAGGCGGTGGTGGTGTATAACCCGGGCATCTTCCCTGATGAGCGGTACTGGGAGTCGGGGGATTATGTGGTGGTGTTTGAGAATGTGGCCAAGGAGTGGTGGAGTGGGTATGTGAGGGAGAATGTGAAGAAGTTGTCAAAGGAATTGAAAGAGAGGAGCGTAGTTATTGCGCATAGCTGTCAAGGGGAGGAGAAGGAAGGGATATTGGCGGATGTGAGGAGGGAGCATTGGGGAGGACATTTCCTGACCGGAGAGGGAGGGTATGAGAGTTGGGATGGGGGGTGGGGGGCCTATGTTGGGGGGGCGGATGAGGAGTGGGATGGGGAGGAGGGGGGAGGGTGTTGTTGATGAGATGGGGATGAGGTTGGTGGTCATGATGATGATGATGATGGTGATGGTGAGGTTGGTGATAGTGGAGACAAGGTGGGCAGGGTTGGGGATCTAGACTGGGATGTATTACACTATTCTGCGTATATTATTAGAGCACGGGCTAGTCAAAGGTTAATCTCGCTAATCTGTTATTATCACATGGCATTGTACCTAGTGACGCTTTAGATCTAGGCTTGAGCTTATTTTTTCTCATAGTCTTTGTTGTAGACATCCATGTGGTATTGGGGGTCTAGACTGAACTACCATCTTTTTCATGTACCCTTTGTCAAAAGTCTATGCCTTTGACGTTCTAGACTTGAACAACCTGCCTCAGCCTCAACACCTCTTTTACTCCCGTCCCTTTGACTGCAAGGTATCAATACAGCACCTACCTAAGCTTTATGCATCAACCCTACCTGCATACCACACCTCTCATACCCAAGGTAGGGTATATCGCCGTTCTGGAATCTTGGGAACCTGCCTGTCCATTCCATCCCAAAGGGAATTATCGATTTTCTGCATTTGATTGAAAAAACCCTCCCACCCAACAGCACAGATACCTAACCCATCACATTCTGCAAGCCAGCCTTGACTTTGGTTCTGGACCTGCACCCCTTTGATATTGCACCCTGTGGCGCGCTTGTGGGGCAGACATATAATCAATGATAAGGCGTTCGAACCCTTTTTGCCTCATGAAGTTTTGCTCACCGAGATTCTAGACTGTTACTGTTCACTTTTTGCCCCATCGCGATTGGGCGCCACGTTTTTGGGAAGGGCTGTTGCGATTGGTGATGGGGAAAGTAATAAGTTGTATGTACATGCCACTTTTTGTGCACTTTTTCAGCTACTGTGTGTTTTTGTGTGTGTGTGTGTGTGTGTGTGTGTGTGTTTGGTGAGGTATTATTGAAATCTAGAATCTTTGAACTTTGGTTTGTTCGCTGGGCTCAACATTGCTTGGGGGCGCAGCTGGTTTGTTCAAGCTGGAGAGTTATTGATGTTTGGTGATGGTTGCTATCAGAATTGTGAAGTTACCTACATGGAAAAGTTTCTGTGACACTGTGACATGTTTGTATTGCACCACATGGCTCTCATGTTCCATTTTCCAATGTGTGTGTCTTTTGTCCTTTTGTGTCGCCCTTCCAGAGAGGCTGGTGTGGTTGAACAAGACGAAAACACACAACAACACAGGATGCGCCGCCGGGTAACAAACACGATGCGGCACGATGGGTGGACAAGAACCTGTTTCTCGGGACGGGATTCTAGTCTTCTGCTTGTGCTTGTGCTCGTGCTTGTGCTTGTACTTGGTTACCATTGGTTGCGTATAACAGGGTAGAGAGAGAGAGTTTTGTTTTAGAATACTCTAGAGGATCAATCTCAAAGTTCACCGCCGTCACTCTGACAAACATTTCACGTTGATGATCGATCCATGAGGCTCACCCGTGCGGTGAGGTCATCTTCAACAAGGTGGTGCCATGGCTTCATGCATGTGATGGCTGGTCCCAGCTGAGTGTGTGTGTGTGTGTGTGTTGTCACTTTCTCTCCTGGTAACCAGGTAAGCAATTCGGCAACTGAAAGCCTGATCTTCCCTATACTGATCTTCTCCGTACAGGTCTTTTGTGTCTGGTGACCAGATAGTTCGGAGCTGAGTGCTTGCTTTGCTCTCATCACATCTTCCCGCAGCTCGCAGCTTACAGGGACAGTACATACATAATGTAGGTTCTGTGCAATAAAGCATGCATGCATCATGTCTCTGCAGAGGGTGGGTATATGTGGGATGCAATCTAGGTAGGTACCTACTCTTCGTATTTCAACTTTCTGCTGTGTGTGTGTGTGCATGTGCGTTGTTCGTTACCGGCCCTTTTTCAGCCAATCCTGTTGTTACGCTGTTACCGGCGTCGAGGTTGTGTAATCATGGGCCCTTGTTTTTTCCAAGGTCGATGATGACTGGAGGGAGACAAGATGAAAACGGCCTGACCTGCGTTAGGGTGGTCTTTGTTGTCAAACCTCAGCAACAAAATGGTTTCTGTGATTCACAACAACTGAAGAAAGCAAAAAAAGTGAGATGTGAGCAAAGGATTTGCCTTGGTTACCTTACTGGGCTATTGGTGGTGGGGAGATCTTGTGTGATCACCACTTTTTTTGTTGACGTGGTCAACAGCTACTCCATAGGGCAAACGTCACTCATCGGAATCGGGTGTCTCTGCCTGTCCGGCTTGACCAGATGCCGAGGTTCCATGACCTTGGTTTCGGGAAACACGGTGAGAGTTTTCTTCTCTAATATCTTGTATTTTCTAGTGTAATGGCGTGGTGATTATGATGGGCGAACAAGCGTTCGAGTGGCTTTTCGGTTTACGAGGTGCAATGCATGAGCTGGCGTTCTGTCTTCTTTCGGAACATTTAACGGGGGGGCAAACCTGCTTTGAACCTGGAGGGCTGAGTGCTGGGCTTCAATAGCGCCATGTGTGTTGGTGAATTTGGAGACCTGACGAGTGGGAGTGTCGATCATGAGGTTTATTTTGGGGTAAGGTGGTAAGGTGTGCGGAGGTGGAGGCCGGCGAGTGGAGGTGAGGTTTCGAGGGATCGGATCACTGTAGTTCCCGTTCCCACGGCCCAATGCCCCCATGTTCGCCTCATTGTTTTTTCTCCACACTCTCTGTTCCTGGATAAATGCAAGGGAAAATATGACGGGTCACTTCTGACCCCCTGGCTCATCCACACCCCGATAATTACAAGCCCGGGGCGTGCGCGGTTCATCCACGATTTTGGTTTATGTGGTTGGAGGGTCCGAGGACAAGGGATAGGTACACTAGCGACTGGACAGGGGACAGGGGGCAGCTTCAGGGGGGGTTGGATATTCGGGTCGGTGGGTGGATGCGGTGGGCTTGGAGGGGGGAGGGGGGTGGGATGTGCCGCAAGAAGAAAACGCTGACTTGATTCCATTTTGACGTGCCATCAAAAACGGAGTTCCGCTTCCCCCTGTACCACGATGACACAGCGCGGGAAAAAAAAAAAGAAGGCGACGATGGGGTCATTCTCGGAAACTTTGGGCTCCCAGCCCTGTCTCACCTCAGCCATAAGCACTTAAAAGTTCTCGTCAGTGATGTGTCAGTCGGTCTCAGTGAGTGGAAATGGGAGGGGCCAGCGGAAGTGCGGGAACTGTCCCTTGGTGCCTTGTGCCTGGCGCCTGTGCCTGGACCGTTCTCTCAGCCGCCTTTGGCGCAGGAGCTCGGGTCAGAAGTCAGAAAAAAACAAGCAGAAAGGTGGTGTTGAAGGGCGGGAGCAGCCACCGTCCACGGCGTTAGTGGCCACGTCAAAAAGCATCAGCAAGAGGGTGGGTCGAGGCAGAGCTGACGGCGAAGGCGGGGCTAGAACTTGTGAGCGGCTGTGAGGTGCTTGGATATATTGATCCCCCCAGAGCCAAGAATTCTGAGCAGACAGACTCTAGCAGTGGCAATTGCGTGCCGACCATCGAGGATTTGGCCATCAAAAACCGCACCACCATCGCTTCCTGTCACCTGTGCAGAGCGTTGCATTCTCATCTCATTGCCCCAAGGTGCTGCCACCCTAACCTGATTCGCTCGCTTGCCCAACATGAAGCTCTCATTGGTTGCTGTTGCTGTTGCTGCTGCCTTCTCGTCGACGGTGCTGGCTCACTCGAGCTCACCGGCCGACTTGGACATCTTGGAGATGCGAGCTGCCAAGGGCAAAGGCAAGCACAACAAGCACGAACACCCCAAGCATGACTTCCGCCTGTCCTGTGTGTGCGAGCCCGACCGGTGTCCGACGTTTCTGACGAGCAAAGCGGTGAGTGTGTCCTCTTGCTCATCTACACTGTCCTGCCGGCAGTTTTGATGTCGTATGGTGGTACCCAGGCTGACTTATTTCATTGTTGATATTGCCGTAGCTGTGCGAATGCAAGGCCGCCCATCTCGAGGGATGCTACTTGAAATCTCAGAGAGGATGCCCAAAGCCCTCGGCTAGAGTGAGTGTTTTTTTTTCTTCCTTTTTTTCCCCTTCCTGTTGACGTGGCCCTCCGTCAGCTCCGTCAAAGGTCTCCTTCGCTCAATCTACGCAAAGTATTTGCGCAAAAAATCGAATTGTTGCTGACGATCATGGCCTTGAACAGAAGTGTTGAATGCAGGAGGATCGCTTGGCACGTGAAGCTAGCGGCCTAGGGCTGCAGGGGTCGAGGTGGAGGAGAGAAGGAGAAAAATATCTGACAGACAGAAGAAATGTAATTGGTTAATATGCTACAAAAGCCTCAGAGTGTGTTCCCGGTGCCGATTGTGCCGAAGCCAGCCGTGTTCGCAGCAATGAAGAGTGAAATACGGGGAAGAGATGCAGTGTAAAGTAGAATTAATCTCTATTTCTTGGGGGACGCGCAAGGTTCAATATAAGCTTCCCCAACACTACCGGGGACATTCATGAAGAAGAGACAAGCTCTTGACAAGAAAGCGACAAGAAGGGACAAGCCCTGGGCGGGATCCACCGACAAGGGTGACCTTCCAAGACATTGCCAAGCAAGCGACGAGAGACACAGCCGGGAGTTGGTTGCTGTTGTTGAACAATGGGTTTGTTTGTATGAAGTGAAGCATGAAGTGATTCCTTTATTGCTTTAAGAAGTTAAGGTACTATGGTGTTACCTGGTGTTGTTATCTGTAACCTGAGTTGCCTAATGTACTGTAAGGGGATACCTGAGAAAGATAAGAAGAAAAAAAGACAAAAGAAATCCAAGACAGTAGCAGCCATTTTTAGGAAACCTAGAAAATCCCAATGCAAGAGAAAATGAAACAGAAAATGTGCCCTTTTCAGGTGTGTGTCAGTGTGTCGGAGTGTGCCAGGTGGCAGAGTTGTCTCTGACAGCCCTGGCTAAACCCCGCCCCGCGCGTGTGTGTCTGTGTGCCCTGTGCGTGCTGTGACTCCAAACACCGGCAACGTCAACCCATCAATCAATCACCAATTTTACCCATTAGCAATTACCCCCCCATCGAAGAGAGAAAGAAACACCGACATCCCGAAACGAAACACTCCCGAGGTCCCAACCGAGAGCTATCCTCGATTGGAACGCGATTCGGATTCGGGTTTGGTCGCTTGCCTTGGCTTGGCTGGCATGGCTGGCTGGTTGGCCCCCCCCCTCATCAGGCCTTGACTGACGTTGGTTGTGTCGTAGTGGTAGTGGTAGTACCCTGTCGTTGTTGTTGTTGCTGCTGCAGTCCCAGGGTGCGCTCGACAAAGTTCCACAGATCTGATGCGCACTGGGCGACGCTCTCCCGCGGCGACCACCCCAGCTCTTTGCTGGCTCGCTCGGTAGACGCCACACAGACGCCAACGTCTCCTGGTCGTCGCCCGGCCCAGTCGAGTGAGACAGTCCGTTTCGATGCCGCCTCGAGACTCCGGACCGCTTCAAGCACTGTGGTGCCCGTGCCGCTCCCGAGATTGAAGGCGCGGAACCCTGCCCCTCGATCGCCGTTCCACCCGAGCGCCGAGATGTGGCCCCGCGCCACGTCCAGGACGTGGATGTAGTCTCGAACCGCCGTGCCGTCCCGTGTTGCCCAGTCTGTCCCGAATACGTTTAGTCTCTCCCGCTGTCCCGTCAGCACCTGCGTCAGCACGGGGTACAGGTTGGTCGCCTCCCCCCGCGGGTTCTCCCCCAGCAGTCCGGACGGGTCGCAGCCAACGGGGTTGAAGTAGCGCAGTGCGACGATGCGCCAGGCCGGGTTGGCCGCAGCCACATCTGCAAGAATAGCTTCGCTGAAGTACTTTGTCCGCGCGTAGGGGCACGACAGGCCCACCGCCGACGGCTGCATCACGATGCGCTCGCCCGTCACCTCGTCGACGCGCTCCTCGGCGTGGTGTATCAGGTCCTCCTCCCGCAGGGGCTCGCCCGTGTTGGCCTTGGACCCGTACACGGTCGCCGAGCTGCTAAAGATAAAGTTGTGGATGTTGTACTTGTCGAGCTGCTGGAGCAGCGATACGAGCCCGCAGACGTTGTTCTGGTAGTACTGCAACGGCCGACGTATCGACTCCTCGACCGACTTGTAAGCCGCAAAGTGGATCACCCCCTCAATGCGGGACTGGTACGTCATGCGTTGCCGGCCGCTGGCGTCGATCGTCATGACGAGGTCCGTGTAGCTCTCAATCAGGAACCGCATCGATCGGCTGCGATAGTCGAGACGATGGAAGTGGATCAGGGGCATCTTCCTGCCATTGGCCTTGCAGTGCTTCGCCGTCAGGGTCTTGATGCTGTCCAGGATGGTCTGGAAGCTGTTGCTGAGGTTGTCGACAATGATGACTGAGAGACGGCATGGTTAGCATGGGTGTTACGAAGCATGGGACGGCAGCAATGTTGGGGGGACAAAAGTACCATTGTGCCCTTCTCTTAGGAGCTCCAGGACGGTGTGTGATCCGATATACCCAAGCCCGCCGATGACGAGGGTGAACTTGGGGCTGCCAGCTTCTTGCTCGTGCCCGGCAAGTGGTGATGGGAGACGGTCAATGTCGAAGCCATCTTCAGACAGGTCCGGGCTGGTGAGCGGCGAGCTGGCGGCGGGAGAGTCGGACGGCGAGGAGGAGCTCACCGAGTCGGCGTAGTGGTTGTCCATGGCGTCAAGTCCAGTTGGAAGTTGAACAGGTAGGTTGTCGGTGGAATCCCCGGGCCACATGCTTGCTGTTGGTGTGTGAGTGAGTATATGGGAGGCTTAAAAGGGCTCAAAAGGGCTAACGAAGCATGCAGGGACAGAATAGGGATGTGAGGCTTGGTATTTAAAACAGGCACTGGCCTGCGGTACCTGCGGAAGAAAGCTCCATTGATGAGACATGTACCACGGCAAAGGGAAAATAGGCCGGCAATATCAGCCTGACTCTTGCCAGCCAGCAGCCAGCAGCCAGCACTTGGATGCTATTCTGGGCAGTGGAGTCCTCGTTCCCTCCCAAGTGTCCCGGAGCTCCAGAAGCCCTACTTCCACCGCACCATGCACGCCCGGCTGGGGGGTCTAGAATCGGGATGGGACTGCGGCGATAGCAATCGCAACATGGCCGCAACCGCAACCGTAACACGCTCTGCCATACTGTCCAGGGGGAGGCCAGGGGTTGAAAGGTTGCTGAGGCCCAGGTCGGGCTTACCGCCTTTGGGTCTCGACTTTACTCAGGCCACAACACACGACGGGACGGCAGCCTCTTTCTAGACGGCACGGGTCCCACCCAGCTACCCGTCAGCGTGGCTTACCTAGCCATTGTTGTACTCTTTGTGAGCCATTTAGGCTAACTTCAAAACCTGTCTGTAAAAAAGAATCAACAGTGGATTTACAAGATGTATACACTACCGCAGTGAGAAGAGGAATCGATCTTGTTGAGCAGCGTTTGCCGTGTCAGGTCGGTAGGTACCGGGCCGTCCTAACGGTGCTATCCGTATCAAAGGAAACCACTCCAAACCTCTGCCAATTCTATGTAGAGCTTCTTGTTTCTCACTGCACGCTTGTCCCACTTGAGAGTTGCGGCTGAAGGTCATCACGTCATCAACCGTCTTCCTGAGATGATTCCGGTGAGTTGCTCGGGGAAGATATCTGACAACTTCTGTGGTACCAGCACAGCGTTCACAAAGACATGACAAGCTGACATGGCGCCAAAACGCCATCTTTTCCCCCAAAGACCAGGCCAGATGGTTCGCCGATGGTCCCGGAGCTCAACGGAGGAAGGGGTGGCAGGGCGAGACCTCTGCTCTGGGAAGGTCAAAGTGGGAGAAATATTCGGGATGTGATGGACGGTCCTTGCATTGCATATTGTCCAGACTGAGTGTGAAAAAGGCAGCGAGGTTGGATGTACCTGCTACCGTACAGGTACATACTGAGGCGGTTCGGATTGTCGGGCCCAATTCGATTAGACGAACATTTTTTGTTCCCAAGTTGGCTGAATCTTGCAGGACGCCCAGTACTCAACACGAGGAAATTTCTTTTTTTTCCTCCAACGAAACGACTTGACGGCCGCGTGGAGAAACAACTGGAGGATAACCGACAGACAGGCTTGACGAGGGGTTACCTCGGCGCGTCTTTGTCTGTACATTGTGTGGACAGTCAAGCTGCATGTCGTCTCTCGTCTCTCTCGTCTGTGGTCTCTCGTCTCTCGTCTCTCTGGCTGCAATGTCACTCGAAAACGGAAGACAGGAACACGCCAGGCCGCCAACAGTATGGCTTGGCAGACACACCAACAATGATCTCCGTGGGGCTTCGATCTCGCCGTGCGTTAGCGCGTATGGGGAAAAAGAAAAGGCACAAGCGGCCTATCATCAGCTTGGGCCGGCAACAGAGGTGCCGATCCTTGCCCAGGTTCCGGAATATTCTTGTGGTGGGAACACAAACCTGCCCCGGTAAGCGCCCAAGCGCCTCCCCCCCGATACTGTCACACAGCGACGGGAAAACAGAACAGACGTTCCACGCAGGGAGCCGTACCGTTAACCGACAACCGAAGCGCAATCTGCCATCTTTTTCTTTTGTTCCTTTTTCTTTTTTGCTAGCAGGGTTACCCCGTAGCAATGGGGCTTTATCAAAAGCCATCAGCCGGCCGGTCCGATGCCAACGTCGGCGCCATGATGGGACATACACTACACACACTACACTATTATGACGCTTATGGCAGCCCTAGCTGGCTGACCTTGGCGGGAAAAGCTAGCATATGCACAAAGCAAGGCAAGCTACCCTACGTGTATATGACGGTGTTGGTTGTTGTCCACGTTGAATTCTTGGCCCTAGGTACGAGAAAGGAAGCTTACCGACACCACGTTGTTCACAAAGGTGACCCCACACCACAGCCACGTTATATTCACAAAGGGAATTTCATATCCCATTGTTCGCTTACCGTACAAAGGGAAACTCCACATGTCATTGTGGCCGTGGGGGGGGTGTGGACCTCGCCAAATGCATAATTTCATTGTTATTTGCCTATATTCCCGATTGCCCTTCCAGGGTCTATTTGCGCCCATCGACAAAACCAACTGGACACATTAGCGAACGGCGAACGTGGGCGCAGCGGGGGAGAGGAGGGGTTTGGCCTCGGCCAGCACACACAACACACTACACACACAAAAAAAAAGGCACACCAAACACTTTTCATTCGGAGTCCCGTATTTCTTTCATTTTCTCTGACGTTGTACCCAGTCAAACTGTACAACCTCAAACCCCCTTCACCGTGTATCCACGTGGACATGCGCTAAAAGGGTTGCAGATCTAGCTCCGTACCCGTACCACTCCTGCGTTATTTTGGGATGCGAGTCTGAGTCTCAGTCGAGTCTCCCTGAAGTTGACCCGGCGAACAGACCCGCGGTTACATTGCAAGGGGCAAAAGATGTCTATCATACTTTTTTTTTTTTTTTTGCTTTCCCTTTCCCTTTTAGCGAACAGGGGTAGGTGAATGGGTGGGTGGGTGAGTGGTGGTGATTGTTGTTGCTGCTGTGGTGGTCCCCGAGCGGAGGACACCAACAAGCCCCCCTCCTCGTGTTTTTTCCCCCTTTGGAACGCCGAACTCGAGGTGTGCATTTACCGCACAAAGTGGGATATCGGATTTGGGTTCCTTCCCCTGCCTTGGGCACCAAGAAACAAGAACCTTGCTGAGACAGCTTCTACAGCTGCTGTCTTTCAGTGCTGAGGGCGCCACACCCGCATCCCGCAAGCTTTGCCTTAACCAAGCAGATGCTACATCACAATCCATGTCTCAGCCTCTTTTCGAAACTGGCAGTTTGTCCCACAGACGACAACAACATGTTCTCTCTATCTCTCGCGCCCGGCCATTGTGGCCGCCACCGTGGTGTGATCGAGACTTTGCCGGGGTGTCCGGGAGGCTAGGAGGCTTTTTTTTTTCTTTGACCCTTTCGGCTGGGAAAAAAGAAGGCTTGAATTATCCCCCTTCGGAAACCATTCCGGGCCATGCAAGGTCTAGACGAACAAGCTCATCAAGCTCATCTTGGAGCCAAGTACCAAGCAAAGGGCCAAGAACACTTCTTGCTGCCGTGGGTTGGGCTTTGCTGTCATTCGTCCAGCAACCGAACTGATCTTCCTCACTGATCACCACCCTTTCTTGATATCCAATTTTTTGTCTCTTTACTCCCTCTCTCTCTCTTGGCTTGGCCTAGACTCCTCTCATTGTCGGTCACCTTGCGGCCATCCCGAGTCCCCCCCCGACCCATCTTATCTCTTCACCGTCCATCTTGTCTTTCGTTTCTGCAGGATCGTCGTCTTTATTCTCGTGGGCCATCTGTCTTGGTCTTTAAGGGGGTTTTACTTTCGTTTCTGAACATCATCATCGTCACCCAGTCATCTGATGGGGATAGGCAACAAGTGAAGGAGGTAAGTTTGTACCTTGGCGTCGTCGTCGACCACATACACACACACACACATACACACACATACGAGAAACATTCGGCAACATTCTCGTCGTCGAGTGTCTGATATTCGTTCGGGAAAGGGTGTCGTCGTCCTTGTTCTCTTGGGGACTGGGATAGGAAGGACATAATACCGGTGTGTACACATGATCTCTACCTACCTACCCTTCTTTCATGCAGGTGTGAGAGCACCGCACTAGGCATCACACTTGCTATGCCGTCTCTGCTTTCAGTGCTCCAGCATTCAGTCTCCATCACTTTGGTCGTGTGTCACCCACAGTAGAGCTCACTCGACGGGTAGAGCTCACTCACCATCTGGAACCCAAGAAGACGTTCTAACCATCCATTCTTGTAGTAATCCCTAATCTGCTAGCCTTCGGTGTGTCGGTGTGTGTGAGATCCCCACATCCAAGCAGGCACCCACCGCATCGTACCTTTTTTTCTTGTTGTTTCTTTCCCTCTCTCCCTTGTCCCACCCTGCCACCATCGCCATCATGGCCTCATTCTTTCAGTTACCCACATCGGGTGACCCGGTGGTTGCGTACTGCAACCGGGGTCAGAACGCTACCGACCAGCGCCAGGTCTACTGCAACAGGGTACTACCACCCGACGAGCGGCTCAAGACGCCACTGCAGGTCTTCACGCTGGTGTACGGTGCCGTGTGCGTAGGGTTGCCGGTGGTGTACTTTGTTATCAAGCTATTAGTGGGAGTGGTGAGGAGTTGGAGTCAAAGGAGGAGGACAAAGCGGTATGTTTTGTTTTATTGCCACTATCTCGACCTCTGTAGGTAGGTCAGCAAAGACTGACGTGATACCAGGAGGATAATCTCCGCCATACCGGGGGGTAAGACCAAGGGGAATAAGTCAAGGTCGTTGACCTCCCTCCCGTCGACAAGCATCGCCGAAGCCAAGTTGCTGTCGTCGGTTCAGCACCTTCATTTTCTCAGTGATGGCGAGGACACAGCTGCCGCCATCTTGTCCGATGGCGGGCTTGGCAGTGAGAACGAGCACCCTTCTCACCACGCCTACATTGTTCCGTTGAGATCACTGGGGCAGACGCCCAGCTTGACATCCGCCACGCCTCGAACTGGCCCGGTGAACGCGCAGGACAAACCGGTCGTGCTGGGGTCGGTCGCCCTGCAGCACATCACCAGGGCCACGGTGCCCAACTGGGTGTCGTACCTGACCAAGCTGGTCAAGGATGACTTTCTCGCCTCGGGGGTCGTCGTCCAGCTGTCTTCATCTCCTCACAGCAACAACAACAACAACAGCAACTCGGACGAGCCAACCGAAAGCCTGGTCGTCCTCCTCGACTTGCTCTTCCGCCTCCAGGACGTCGACATCCCCACCCTCATCAGCGTCTCACACGATGACGCAGAAACCCAACTCCAACACGTGGACCTGTCCCTTGTTGCGGGTTTGATCGTCGAAAACGCCTGCATCTTACCCGACGGGCAGAGGAGGGATTT
Source organism: Cercophora samala (assembly GCA_030512305.1). Classification (NCBI taxonomy): domain Eukaryota; kingdom Fungi; phylum Ascomycota; class Sordariomycetes; order Sordariales; family Lasiosphaeriaceae; genus Cercophora; species Cercophora samala. Next base: position 151,081 of record JAULSY010000075.1, on the reverse strand, counting down.
CTTCCGGAGTTATCCCCTCCGCAACCTCATGGCGAGGGTTCTAGGGGAAAGGGGTAACCGCCCTTGGTTCTTTGTCGGGTTTTGGGACCGGTGGGAGAACCGGCCGACCCCTGCGGTGGTGGTGAGGGGGGAGAAGCTGGCTAGGCATTTTGAGGGGGTGCTGGCTCATGGCCCTGTGGTGGCGGTGGGTGGTGGGATGATGGGAAAAAGTATCAGTGGGTTTGAGGTCTTGAGAAAGCCGGAGACGACGGATCTCCAGCGGGCGTGGGGGGAGCAGAGGAAGAAGGTCTACCTTGGGGATGACAAGGTGAAGGAGGAGGAGGTGGCGTTTTTGGATTTGGACGAGATCAGGGGGGTTGTGCCCGAGGTGGAGGAGCTGCTGTCCCCTGTGGTGGTTGACCAGGCTTGGGTTGAGCCGCCGGTGGCCGAGATTGACCAGCATCGGTTGTCGCTGCTTTCTACTGGCGGGAGCGGGGTTGTTGCCTCTACTGAATGGGAGCAGCCGGCTTCGTTGGTGGGGTTTTGGGACGCGACGAGCACTGGGGAGGAGGTTTCCAATCTTGGCTGTGTGCCGCTTAATGTTGATGCTACTTCGGAGCATTACGAGGCTGTCTTGGCGACGCAGGAGCATCTTCGGGAGCTGGAGATGTTGGAGGTGGTTGATGAGGTGGTGATCAACAAGATTGTTGAGCAGCTGAGAGCTTTCCAGGAGAGTTCTGCCGAGCCGTATCTGGTTAATGCGCTGTATGAGGGGTTGAAGCAGCAGAAGGTGATTGTGTACAAGGGACTCGCCACGGGGTTCAATATCCCGGATAACGCGGCTGAGTTCTGGGGTGTTAGCAGCGAGTTTCTCGTGGAGGGCGAGGAAAAGGTGGGCGTGAGGCTCTACATCTCCCGGAGATGTCCCTGGGATGTCACCACCATCCTCCATACTTGGTTTGCCCACCACGGCTTGACCCGCATCGAGCGATTTGAAGAGGAGTTGAGGTTGGAGAAGGCATTGGATGCGACTTCCACAGTGGAGGCACCCCTCAGCATCAGAACAGCCATCCAGGGGTCAACTCCCGCCGAGGCCCTGAGCCTGCTGCAGCGACTCCAAACCAGCAAAGTCGAGCACGCCTTCAAGCAACCCATCCAGGATGACTGCCGGGTCGTTCTCCTTGACGAGACCTCCATCGCGTCCTGGAACGACGCCCACTCCCGCAAGTATCAAGAGGGCACCATCACCATGGAGCAGCTCCTCCAGAACCGCCTCTCCCTCTTTGCTCGCCTCGGCGCGAAAAAGCTCCCCACCCTCGACAACCTCCTCAGGCTCCACAGCCTGATCGAGAACTTGGTCGACCACTCTCTCTTCATCGGCGACATCGAGCCCCTCAACACCATCAACTCGGCCCTCACCCTCGCCTACGACCCGCTCAACTGCCTCCACGACAGCAAGTACGTCGACCCCAACGCCGAGTTCATCATCCTCCTCTTCCTCTGCGCGCTGCGAAAATCGGCCCTGGAGGACGTCTACATCGAAGCGACGGACCACTGCCCCGTCTTTTCCCAACCCGACCAGGCCGCCGTGTTTTCCGAGCTGTGGGTTCTCGGTTCGCAGTGTGAGCTCTACTTTGGCATGCTGCCCCGTGCCCTGGGCCGGATCATATACGCCCGTCACCGGGAGTTCCTGGCGGCCAACCCGCCCCCGCCGCTGACGAAGGAGCAGAAGGGGTTGATGACTGTGTATGCCAAGCCGGAGCCGTCGACGGGGATCAGGAAGATTGACCCTGAGGGGCCGGCGAGGCAGGGGTTTAATGTTTACAAGGCTGTGCAGGGGATGAGGAGGGCGACGTCGGAGTTTGGGGCGTTGTCGATCTTTTGCTTGCCGGCCATGTTGGATATTGTGCTGTTGACGTTTTTGGGGAGGGGGTTGTTCATGACGGCGTATATGGGGGGGCAGTACTTGTCTGCGGCGTGTTATGCGTTGTTGATTAGTTTGTTGCTTTCGGCGGGGGTGACGGGGTGGGTGGGGAGTGTGGGTAATTATTACCTTTACAATGTAAGTTGTTTGTTGATGGTGGTGACTGGGGAGTGGTTGGTTGACTGACATGGGGATAGTATGCGTACAACAACATGGTCTTTTTCCATGTGCAGCGTCTTGCTGGCGGGTTTGCTCTGACCTTGCTGGTGGGTGTTGTCGGGACGGTGATTTACATTGTCAAGGTTGGGGTTGCGTCGGGGTTTACGTTTTTGGCGTATATCATCCTCATCGCGACGTATCTGAATGTGCTGGGTGAGTAGCAACAGTGACATCAGTGTGTGAGGAAGAAAATGACTGACCGGAAACAGGTATCATGGCCACCATGCACCAGCATGGTACCCCCCTCACATCCGGCCGCACCGTCCTCTGGCGCACCCTCCCCCTCCTCTTCATCTCCCCAATCATGTCCACCTACCTCAACGGCTACGACCTCACAATCTACCTCTCGGTCGGCTACGGCTTCTTGATCCTCCTCTTCATCCAATACCGCAGCCTCTGCCACGAGTGGATCAACTGGCTCGACAACGTGCCCAAGTTCACCGAAAAGGACATTCTCACTTGGTACACCACCCGCCTTGAAAAGCAAAACTCGGGCACCCAAAGCAGCAGCACCTCCTCGGTGTCCGAATCCCTCTCCGAAAACGCAGACGACTTCAAAAAGCTCGCCCTCCAAGCCTTCCGGGAGACCATCACCCAAGGCAGCACCAACTTTGGCCACCTCAAAAACACCGTCATCACCCCCGACCCCTTGATCCGCCGCGTCGTCAAGGGCCTCCCTCACATCCTCTGGCTCATGAAAAAGGACGCCACCGAAGACAACCAGCCCGCCGAGATGTTCTCCGTCGCTTGGTTCTCGCAGCTTTCCCAGGCCCTCAAGCGGCAGCAGCAGATGGCGCAGGGGCTGAAGGAGCACAGCATCTTCATGCTGTTCCGGTACGGCAAGCTGGACATCGGGCAGAATGTGGGCTTGTTTTTGATTTGTTTGATGGACAGGTGGGTGAGCATTGCGATGGCGGCGAACTCGACGCCGATTGACACTTTTACCGATTTCACGTCGAGGTACGCGATTTGTTTTGCGATCTTGTACTTTTGCGCGAGTGTGATGATGCTGGATAGCATGTTGAGGGAGTATTGGAAGGCCAAGTATGACTTGAGCGAGGAGAGGTTGGGGAGTTTGGGGGAGGCGGATGGGGTGGCGGGGGGTTGGGAGAGGTGAGTACCATGTTTCCTGGAGTGAAACCCGCACTGGAGGGGTGACTGACAATGAGAATAATAGGAAGAGGAGAAGGCTTTATTTCTCTGCGCTGTTTCGGCTGGTGCGGAGATTGATGCTTATTATGGGTACCGGGACGATGCTGGTTTGGACCCTGGTTGATGATGCGCAGATGATCCAGCTGTACTACATCTACCTGTTGGGCTATTCGGGTGTGATCTTGTTTCAGGTACGTTTCCAAGACATAACAAGTCCAAAGACTTGTACAACATCCCCGAGACTTTTGTTTTGTCCTTTGTGCATCGTTTAACCGGCTGGGGTATATATAGTTCAACCGGTGCTTCACCACGGATCCCTCGTCTCACTTGGCGGCTATTCTGGTGTCTGCCATCTTTGGCTTCATCACCGGGTGCATGCTTCACGCTGTCTTTCACGGCAACGAGCTGTTCTTTACCGATGCCATCGCCCTCAACGTCGCTTCGCTTACGGCGGCAGCGACGACGACTATCTGGGCCGTGTATGACTTTGGCAGACCCAAGTTCAAGGATGGCGAGGGCAGAATGGATGAAGCTGATACATTGGTCCAACCTCGTCTGGGGGCACCCCCCGCCATGTCTGAGAAGACCCACTGGAGGGACCTCCCTGGTACTCCCATCTTCACGCAAGCCACCGCTGGGTTGCCTGAGCGAGTGTTTGCCTTCTTGCGGTCGAGTCTTGACCAGCCTTCGGTGAACTTTGACAAGGCTCCGTGGGCTAGGCAACTGCTTGAGACAACGGTGCAGTTGTGGCAGGACAAGCAGATTCAGGTCAACATGTGCTCGCGCTCTGCGTTTATCGAGGGCGGGTTTGAAGATGCTGTGTCCATCAGCAAGCAGGTTGGTGAGGTCCACTACATCGATGTCTCTGGTCTTGGGGAGATGGACCTCGGGAATGAGGCTTGGGAGTTGTTGGCTGCTCAAATGTAAGTCATTCGTGGTTTGATGGAGTGACAAAGTTCAGTGCTAACTGTGTTTTCTAGCATTGCCGAAGCTACCTTGCATCACATTGCTCGCGCTTCTCTTGGCTTGACTGCCGACCAGGCGATTCAGGCCGAGCACATCCTGTTTGGCACCGACTCCTTGTCCAAGAGAATCGAGCTTCAGCTTTCTGGTGAAGATTACACCGGTCTCCTTGTCGTCAAGGAGACCACCCAGCGCATGCTGATGAAGCACCTCTGCTTTGGCATTGAGATCGACTCCGAGTGGGAGCTCCTGCCACCTGCTGTTCGTGCTTCCATGTTCCAGCGCATGATGGGCGCGCAGCTCTCACCTTCCAATGATCTTTTGGAATGGCTCGATGAGAGAGGGCTCGATATCTCGTCTGTCAACTTCCAGGTCGAGCTCTGCAACCTCATCTTGAGCAAGACGGAAGAAATCTTGGGCACACGCACTCCTCCCAACTATGGTAATGACATCCTTGCTGGTCCTGGTTCGGGCAAGACCAGACAGTCGACTCCCTTCTTTGCTCGCATCATCAATTTCCCTGTCACGCTGGCAAAATGGGCTGGTATCATTTCTGGTGGAGGCTCTCACTTGGAGAGAGAGCTTTGGTACAACCTGCGGCACTATCCCTGGATGCGTACGCCTCTGATGTACTTTCTCACCCTCATTTGGAGAGGGTGCCGCTGGGTCAAGAACGGCATCACATCGTTACTGCTTATTTATCGCCATGCCGCCCTGGTCAACATCTCCCGTCTCGCCAAGAAGGGTGTCTCCAGAACCCTCGTCAAGGACCGCATCACCGCTGAGCTTCGCCGCAAGGTTGTGACTGGTTTTGCCTCCCGGCCTGGTGAGAACTCGATGACGTTGGAGGTGTTTGAAGGAGCACTCAAGACCAAGCCGGCAGAGGAGCACAAGCCCCTTGCCACTGCCATCTACGACAACGCTTCTCGTCTCATCACCCGCCGCGATATTTCCAAGAGCGGTGACACTGTTACCACCTACACCTACGGCGACAATACCAAGTCCCGGTACCCCACCTGCAAGGTCGTTTCTGACAACAAGCACACCAAGCGCTGCTTCTACGACAAGAAGGGGCGCGTCATCCACGGCACCATGGCCTACGACGGCGTTGAGTACTCGTTCCAGTACTTTTACAAGTCCAGCCCCAAGGGGAATCACGAAATCCTCAAAGCCGAGTTCAAGGCGGCTGCCAACTCGGACAGCATGGCTGTCTTTTGGGGCACACCCCTGCGCGAGGATCTCTCCGAGAAGCTGAACTGGGTGCCCTCTGATCGCGTCTGCCGCGTCGTCAGGACTATCGCCGGGAAGAAGTACGTCACCACAAGCGATTACCAGCACCGTCGTGATCCCGTCATGATGACGGTCGTCGAAGAAGGAGAAACCAAAGCAGCCGTTGCCAAGCCCCCTGTTGTCTTCCAGCACGAAGAGCTCTTCCTGCAGCGACCCAACGATCAATACTTTGAGAACGACGACCTGTTGATCCACCACAGGGTCGACCACGTCCGTCGGATGGCGCGGTTCTGCGGGCACAACATGTCCTGGATCTCGGTCCTGAACCCCGCCGCCTGGCTGTACAGACGCCAAAAGACCATCTACCGCCCCGTGCCGACCTGGTGGCTGCGAACCGAGCTCTGGGACCACTGGCGCAAGAGCGGAGTCCTGGACGCGATCGCCGCTTGCTGGATGGACGAGCTCATTCTCAGGGAGGAGCCCCTCCTCAAGAAATACTGGAGCGCGAGAAATGCCGGTCAGCTTGACAAGGCCAAGGCTGCTCTCGACAGCGCGATCGAGCAGATTGTGAGCGCGATTGAGATTGAAAAGGATGTTTCAGAGGTCTGTCTGCTGCCGATCAAGTACTCTGATCTGTACGCGATGGGTTTGGGCAGGGATGCGAACCAGCTTACGATGAGGCCGGATGATTGCTTCCGGGATACCCACGACAGGATTTCGGTCATTTTCAACGATATCGGGTGCTGGCCGGATTCGCCGGGGGGTGTGAGCAATTGTCGCAGGGACTTGGTGAACGGGCATAGCACTATTCGGAATCATGTCTTGGCCGAGTCGGCGAATGAGTATGGCATTCCGAGGTTCCAGGTGGAGAAGAGCGTGCAGAGTCTCAAGATGTTGCCGTTGTGGGGGTTGGACGGGCGGACGCCGAATCATGGTGTTATTGACAACTTGCTCGAGTCCGAGGTGGACGCCAAGATTGCTGTGACGGATAACTATCGGGACATTGCGGGCACGTTTGTTCCTTTGATCAAGTTGTTTGTCAAGGGGGCGAGGTCGAGGCATATTCCCAAGCAGGATATGATCCAGTACAGCAATGCCATGCTGGGCATCTTCGAGTTCTTTGAGCACAAGGATTACAACAAGGCGTGGAAGTCAAGGGAGGTCGCTTCCGCGTGGGTCGAGGCTTGGCTCACAGAGTACAACGACGAGAACATTGTCGATCCGAGCTCCTACTTTGAGATTGAGAAGCCGTCCATGACGGACTTCCGGGCGACGCTGGAGATCTTTTGCTCGTACTTCTTCATCTTTTCGGTGCAAACCCCCGAGGACTGCCCCAAGGTTTTCCAGTCGACCCATCACGGCATCAGCAGCTTGTTCGGTATGCTGCTCAAGTACAAGCGCGGAGCTACTTTCGGTATCTGGGATCACGCCATTCTTTGGAGAGAATGCTGCCTCAACATCTCCCCTGCCCAGTCCACCCTCCCACTCCCCGTCCAGTCCATGCTGTTGTCCGGCATTGGCCTCGCCATGAAGCTGGCCTACTTCCACGCTGACGTCGTCTTGCCATGCACGCCAGTCTTCAACCCCATCTGGGAGCAAGACCTCGGCACAGACGGCAACCGCCTCTCCCACAAAAAGACCTTTGCCCGCAAGATCGACCCCATCGTCAACGGCGTCAGCAACATGGATGCCTTCAAGCCAGTCGAGCAAGTCGGCACCGACACGCCCACTGTGGTGATGTTGTCCAATGTCCAGTTCATCAAGGACATCAAGACTGCCATCCTGGCCGCTGATGTCATTGTCAACAAGTATGGCTTTACCGATTACAAACTCCTCGTCTACGGAGCGAGGGACAGAGAGCCGGGGTACGACATTGACATGTCCCGGCTGATCGAATCCTGCGGCCTGACCAACCACGTCATCCTCAAGGGGTTCGGCAAGCCGGACCAAGCGCTGAAGGATGCGTGGCTGTTTATGAACTCTTCGCTCTCGGAAGGGCTCCCTCTTGCCATTGCCGAGGCCGCCCTGGCCGGTGTCCCCATCGTCGCCACGGCCGTCGGCGCCACCGCCCTGGTCCTCACCAACCCCGATGACCCCTCTGTCCGCTACGGCGAGGTCGTCCCCCCCAACGATCCCACCGCCTTGGCCCGCGCGCAAATCGCCATGTTGGCCATGTCCGGCCCCTGGGCCAAGTTCGCCGGCGACGTCGACAAGCGCGGGTCTGTCCCGCCGCATTTGCTCATGCCTGATCACCTGACGCCCACGGACGTCAAGTGGCTCACCAAGCGGATGTATGACAAGGCCGAGGACCGGAGGAAGCTGGGGCTGTTGGGCAGGCAGATGGTGCTCAGGGGTTTCCACGGGAAGAGGTACCTCCGGGAGCACGAGCAGATGTACTGGATCCAGTGGCATCTGGCGGGGATGAGGAAGGACAAAGCCTTGTTTGACGCGAGGAAGGTTGGGTGGAGGGGGGAGCTGTGGTTGAAGAAGGGGGAGAGGAATAAGATGGATAGTTTGAGGGAGAATAACCAGGGGGGTTTGCAGAGGAAGAAGAGCACGAGGTGGCAGGAGTTTACGTCTGGGAGGACGCCGTATAGGGGGAAGAGGCTGAGCAAGGCGCCGAGTAAGAAGCGGGAGGAGGAAGGGGTGGTGATGAGGGTGCAGGAGGTGGTGTGAGACTTTTTGTTTTCTTTTTTGTTTCGGAGTTGTGTATATGCCCCGACAAAGGGAAAAGGGGGAAAAGCTTATTATTGTTCATATGGGTTCGATGTAATGTTTGTTGTATCAGTTTTTACGGCGCATGTCACGGTACTTATCTCTGTTGGCCTGAAACGGGGTTTGGAAGTGTGCTTGAGCTGGAGGAAAAGTTCTTGATCTCCTTTGTTTGTTCAACGAACGCTGTATAGAGAGTGATGACTTTACCGTACCTTAGCTTATATCTTAGTTTCATAATCATATTCCATGAGTTAAACATCTCTATCCTCAGCTTTGACCACTGTTCTTTGACATGAGTGTCTGAAGTCTCTTCAATAGGTGGTGTCTTACAATGTCCCCACTCATGTCCCGATGTTGCATGGCGGCTGAATGCCAATCTACTTCTCGACTGGCATACTTCTACCATTAATAAGGGCTATTTTCGCAAGCAACTATCACATACGACCATAGACAGCAGAAAGCTCGGGATCCCGTCCGCTCTCCCCTAGATAAGCTGCTGATCGCCGGACTAGTACTCAGGTGGGTGACCACTGGGGAATCCCCGGTGTTGTATGTTTTTGCCCCCAGTCCAGTTTCATTTTGGTTTAAAGCAGAGAAATAAACAGCAACTGGAAAACAGCCGGGTTTGGGTAGGGTAGAGTCGTCGATCCACCGGGATGGGTTGAAGACTGTAGCGTTTTGGTAGACAGACTTGTCTGTGTTAAGGCTGTTCTGAAAGCCGGAGACGAGAGCGTCTTTTATTAATGAGGGTGCGGTAGCCCATGTACGAGTCCTAATGGGGTGGTGGAAGGGCAAGCTAGCATGGAGGGGACTGAGGTAGTTGGTACCACTCTCGAGGTGGCTGTAGATGCTGGGAAGAATGACCTCTGAACAGGTAAGTGACGTTTATGCTCCTTCCATCTCCGTCTCGGTGAGAATCTTACCTCAAACAAAACCCCGAATCCTGCCACGGTCATGACTCTGTCGTGATTTCTGTCCCGTATTATCAACGGCCAACAACTGTCAGGACATTCGCGGTTCCAGCCTTGTTACCATCACTCACTGTGTCAGCAAATACAACCATGGGTCAGGGATCCGACACTGAACCACGGATCTGGGATGACAGGCGTGGGATATATACCTACCTACCTAAGCCCGGTCTCAACTCACCCCACGCTTCTCCCCGTCACATGAACCCGACATCTCGGACTCGGGCTTCTGAAAGGTTTGACAAATCACAAACTGGGAACAGCAACATTGTGTCCGAGGCTCAAGTGACTGATTACCTAGCTTACCGATGATGTCTGTTGTATGTGACGTCAGCCTGCGCCACTAACAGTTGGGGGTGGTGAACCGGATTTTTGAGCTCACTGTTACACAAGGGCCTACGCCGGTCTGGCTGTAGAGGAAGTGGACGAGGTTTTGGGGCTTTATTGGTTCCCATGACTGTGGGACGTAACGTTGTTGTGGAAAGCTTGTTTGTTGGTCTCATGTGGATCTCAGCATGCGGCGTCCTTTGGTTTCTGGCACCTGAAGGCGGGTAGCGTTGACAAGACCATTCCAGCAGAGCCTAGGAAGGTAAGGTATGTTGTGCAGGAACATAAAGTCTCAAGGTGAGCATCTGCTGACTTAGACAATACTGCAAGGTTTAGAAATCGGTGTATAATGCCATCGGTTGGCTGTACTGGTTTGGAAGCCAGCTGCTCCCATGGCTGTGGCATTTCGAGACTTCTGAAATCACTACACTTGTCCGAAGAGCCCCAGCGTCCTTGTCATGCTCTTACACGTTAAAAGAAGGGTTTCACATGTTACCAAGTCTGATCCTCGGACTTGTTGCAACATCTCCCCTGGATATAGTTGACTGTGAATAAACGGGGTTTGTCAGTGTAGTCGGTGTGAGATAGGTAGGCAGGTGATGCTGTCCGGCTCTCATCCCATCCTCCAAGCTGACTCTGAGGCTAGTTTACACCCCTCGTGCTTGAATGAGCTGTCATTTCGGGTAGTGACGGCCAAAGGTACCTTCCACCAGTTGTCTGATATTATTCTCACGACGGGAACTCCGGAATATCTTGGTGGTGAAGCCTCAATGCGAGCATGAACAATACTAACCGAGATTTTGCCTTGCTGCTGATCGATAGTCTATGGCTTCCAGTTGGGCAACTGGAATTCACGTAAGCTAGGAGTTATCTCATCACAGGCTCGGCATTACACTCGGACTATGGTGCTCGTTGCGGATCATGTGAAGTGTCTTGGAGTGTGACGTGTGAAGAGCAAGCATGGCGGACAAGGTAAGCTTGGAATATCAATTATGGTGTGAATATCTCTCAAGTCTCAAGTATAAGTAGCAGGGAACGCGTCTGCCTGCTTTGTAGACATTCACTTTCTCACACTCACACTGGAAGTATACCAAGACACTCGCACAATCACAGCCTAGCCACCTTATTTATCTTATGCAACCAACTCCAACCTTCAAGATGAAGTTCCTCGCTATCACCGCCCTTGTGCTGCCCGCCACCACACTTGCCCAGGTCACGTTTACCCGTCAAATCATTGCCACTGGCACTGGGTGCAACTCGGCCACCATCCGCCCGGTTTTCAGCCCCGATAACAAGTCCGTGGTGGTCACACTTGACAACTTCTTCGCCCAACTCCCCAACCCTCGTGAGAATGTCTGCTCTCTCGACTTCCGCGTAACGCATCCCGCAGGCCGCAGCACGGTCAACGCTGTGGCCACGCTCATTGGCGATGTCTCGTTGCCAGAGGCGGGGGTCACCGCCCATGTGCGACGCAATTATGTCATCTCTCCCACCACGGCGGGTCGTCCAACTGGCGAGATTGACCCGCCCGAGCTTGTGTTCACGGGCCCTAGCACACCCGGCTTCATCGAGGAGGACCGGTTCAGCTACAGCCAAAGCTTCACCGCTACCCAGGACCGCACCGTGAGCATCAAACTTAATGACGTTCGCCTTCGCCTTCAGCAGTCCACCGGGGATGAGGGCTTTATCCGCCAGTCGGTTTTCATTCTCAACATCCGCGATCAGACTTCGTCTTAAGGAAATGTCCCTGGTACCTGATCGTTTCGTTGATGTTGTGGGGAACGGGATACAGGTGAAGACGACCGCCGAGCAATCAGGCAAAATTATCCAACCGGCACATGTCTTATGAGAAACAAAGTTCTTTGGATTAGCTTGTCATACTCTTTTTGCTTTCATTCACGCTCTTTATGTATCTTGTTTTCAGATCTCATAGTCTTTTCACAATAAACCCCTTGCAAGGAAGCTCCGTCTGTCGCATAAGTGATCATGAGCCACGGGACTTGCTATGTCATGAAGCTTAGCTGCGCAAACAAGAGTGGTGACAACCCACTACTCCCGGCTCCTGATTTTCCAATGGCTCAGGGGGGGGTGAGAGGTGAATAGAGGGCTCTTTTCCTTCGAGCGGCTCAAATAAACAGCCATTCTTTCCCTCTGAGCCGGTTGCGAAGGGCTCTTTCCCCCTGGGTGGCTAGTAAGTGGAGCCTCTCTTCGGCTGAGCTTACTACCACTGGCTCACCCCCCCTTTGAGTGGCTCTTTTACTGGTGAGCCGGGAGTAGTGAGCTCAGACCTGAGCCGTATGGGTAATTTCTACTCTGCTGTGCGCGCCTAAGAGGAATATGGTTGGCTAGAAATCCATTCGTGTTTCAGATAATTATGAGGCGGACGGAGCATTGGCAGCATTCCACCACCTCCGAGACCTTCCGTAGCCCCACTAAAAGATTCTTTTCCTCCAGTCGATCATCCACTCTTCGCCCGCTCATGTCTTGAGGCCAAACACGTCTTGGCCTGCTTGCCACACCAATTGTCAGCCTTCGAGACACAGCACAACATAACTAGCGCAGCCACCAAACAGGTTGGTGTAAGCTCGCCATTTCATGATTCTCCGCGGTTCTATTCGGGCCAGCAGAAGGCTGGCTCTAAGAGCGAGCAGGGTATCAGAGATGGATATTGAGTATTGAGAGGTGTTGATGTGGTGTTTTCGTTGAAATACAGATTCTCCATGTTCTCTATTTTGACCTGGATGATTCAACGATTCTTGGCTTTGTCTCGGTTGTACTGATAGGTACTGCATGTGGTCAATCACGGGGGCTGAGGAGCAACAGCCTCCCTACATGGAGGTACCTACCCGCGTCCATCCCGCGCTTCCTTGCAGCAGGGCGCGTCTACATCAAGAGCCTGTCGCTGCCAAATCTTCGTCATTGCTCTGTTTATCCCATCTTTCTCATCACTCACTACCATCAACATGGCATCCGTACCTCCGTCGCAGACGCTTTCTATTTTCTCTTCTATTTTCCAACATGATGCCACCGGCCTTCTCGATGGCCAGGTTACCAATGACACATTTACATTGTTCTCATTACTGCCAGCAGAATTGCGAGTCAAGATCTGGAGGACCTCGCTCCAACGTCAACGAATCATCCAAGTGGTGCTCTCCCCGGTCAACGAGGTCAAAAGTCGCTACGTCGTCGACAGCAACATGGACACACCAAACGGAGAAGAGTTTATCGCTGAAGTTGGCGGCATCAAAACTATCAGCAAACTGATGCGCGTCAACCGAGAAGCCAGGCACGAAGCACTGCTGTTCTATCGCGTTCATCTTCCTTGCAGATTCATCAAGCCCTGGGAGATCAAGGCGCAACCAAGCGCGCGTCCTCATGGTGTCCTGCACTTCAACCCCGAACACGACTTCCTCCACATCTTTCACACCAAAGAGAACGGAGATAACTCGACCTCTCTCTTGACGCTGTCTAACTTTCTCTACCATCTCAAAACAACCTACGACCGGCGACAAGTCGGCTTGCTCAACCTCGCCCTCGACAGAGACCCGGCCAAAGCGGACTGGAGAGCCGGCGCGGTGCGGTTTGATGCCTCCTTTGACGCGTCAAAGCTCCTCCCAAATGTCAGCAACGCCTTGGCAAAGACTCTTGCACAACTGAAGGAGGTCTTCTTCGTCTTCCGCACGCCTATCGTCAAAGATGATGGCGACCAGCCTGACCAAGACCAGTTCGAGCTGCTCCACAACAGCCCTCTACCCATCTGGTCAGCATCCCCCCGCTTCGACCGGATCCCCAGCGACCCCCGCCCTGGTGTCCTCGAAGCCCTCAAGGAGAACGCAAGCTTCTACTGGTTCAGTCTCGACAGTACACTCAACGACTGGAATCGTCTTCTCAACACACTCGGGATACCACCTCTGGACCCCAACACGCCTAGCCAGACTCGGTATTCGTGCGGCTTGACGTACTCGGTCGACAGCGCTTTGACGTGGGAGTCTTTTGTCAGGGAGGCAGTGCCAAAGCCGGAGAACTACGTGTTTGACGTGGAGACGGCGCAGAACTATCTCGGTTTGCAACGCAAGAGAGCTGGCGGGACGAATGCTGGGTGGACACCGACGTTTGGGTTCTGGTTGTTCCGGTTGCCGGAGGGGATTGAGCATATTTCTCGGTTTCGGAACAGTTATCATGATGATCAGGGACGGCTACAGCTGCGTCAGCCTACGCCGGATTTGACGACGGTGTGGCCGGAATTGTTGGTTTCGAATTTATTTTGATTAAATTCTTACACTTTCCCCGCAAGATGAGATTCTCCTCTTGGACATGGACGAAGTGATATCGATCTTTGAGAAAAGCTTTTATAAATCTGGTGGAGGTCCAAGTGCTGTAGACCCTTTTACCGTAAGAAATATAAACAAGTACATCAAAACTCCCCAAGCCTTCAGCAGGTTCAGCTACATCATACCTCTCACACGGGTGCAGTGCCCCGTCACTACCTGCGAAAGGTTCCTGCAGGACCTCCCCGAAAGCCAAAGTTCGCAAATCTCTGCCTGGATCCAGGCTTGTAACAAGGCGGCACTGAAATCCGTCACCTTGGATGATTCGACTTGTTCATCCCCTTCATCATCGACTCACTCGAGCAGGGCGAAAATTCACACTTTTGTTGTTGTTGTTGTTGTTGTACGTGCTGGCTTAAACAGGTAGACTGTGTCCCAAACTGGAGGGGCGGGGTTGGTTGGGGCCGCTCACTGATCCATCCCATCTTGATCATGTCACGCCTGCTATTGCGGCCGTTTGAGAAATAGCGGTCAGCGGTGATATTGCACTTGAGTTTACTTGGCAACTTCCAACGTAGGGCTATTACGTTGTGAAACAATTTTATTTTGGAAAGATACTTTTCAAGTACCTTTAATCTAGAACTATTACTTGGCAACTTTATAGAAGAAATCACTGACTAGAAATACATGTATTGGAAATCTATCCCACTCTATACCTAACCCCACACCCGGGCCCAATCCTGCCCTCAACCTTCCAATCCCAAATCATACTTTGATCTCTATCCTCAGAAGCAAAGTTTAAGTTGGCCGTTTGTAGCACGGCGGGTATTCCATGCAAACGACCGCGGTGCCTTTGCTATCATGATCCTGTGAAGAAACGCTTTAGAAACGCAATGAACCTGTTGGGGCTTGACTTGTGGTTGGTGTCGGCGGGCTCTAAAGGCGGTAATATTGAAGAGGGATCGCGCAGTTGTGGCTCCCAGACTTCTTCACATGACTCTTCATCCTCACGATCTCGTGGTGACAAAAACTGCTCGATAGCTCGTGCCCTGAGAGATTCATGCTGAGCCTATGAGATATGTAAGTATAACATGAAGACGGAAAGGGCTAGAGGATGGAGAAGGGGACTCGTACAGCTGTGATCGGTTCCTCCGTTACGACAAGCCATTCGCCGCCATTTAACTCCTGTGATAGTGGCTATGAGTAAGAGTTTGCGGATGACAGAATCTGGGATTCGGGTTCTCATAGGTTCGTACTTTGAGGTAGAAGTTGCTTTTACCCAGAAGCCATTCGAGTGAGTCAATGACCTCTGCTGTCATGAGCGTGCTGAGCACGTAGAGATGATGCCATCCTGGGGGCACCTTCATGCTGTGAAAGATAGGGTCTATTGAGGGATCTTGAAAAGACCATCGATTGTTGTCAGTTTACCGACATGAGAGGCTGTCACACATGTTTATTGGGGTCATGAGGATAAGAGGTGTAAAGAAAAAAGCAAACAAGAGGAAGATCGCACACTTGGAACATACTGGATACCTAGTGACGGCTGCACAAGCCGCCAGGGTTGGGGGGAGAATCGTTGGTCTGACGGAGTCGGAAGCTGAGGCAACGATGATACCGAGTACAAAGACAAGATGCTGTGTGCCGGGGGGTTTTTGTGCGTTCTAGCGAGTGGCACAGGGCGAGTTGGAAAGTTTGAAATTTTATAGAATTCTACCTGCTGGTGGAAGACCTTTATTAAACACTGGCTGCGGAAGCTTGAGCGGGCCGGCAGGCTGCCTCAGCCAGTCAAAGCTGGTCAGGCCCGGCAGATGACCCAACTTACCATCCCATGTAGCTGCCCCGTTTGCCTAGTAAACTGGTCCTGACCTGGCTTTTTTGTTGAGTGTTTCATTTGGGACACCCATAAATCTAAATTGGGATACCCCCCCCACATATTTTCCCATATATATCCCTAACCCTGCCGACTTTTTTTTTTTTTGCCAGTATATACAATATATCTTTTTTAAATTTCACTACAATACACTAAGATCGACTGTCTTTTTAACCTTCTAATATTATAATTACCTACCTTTATTACTATAACTATTAAACCACTGCTATAACTATTAAACTATTACCTAAATGCCTTCGGAAAAAGCGCTTTCGGCCACGTTAACTCTTATATAAGGCCCTAAGCCGGTTATAGGGACTAAAACGCGTAGTAGGCGTATAACTAAAGTTACTGTAAAGGCTAGGGTAACTTAAAATTAATATAATAATTAATAGCTTCGTTTTTAACGGCGGTAAGGTTTTATTTAAGTGTAGTGTTTATACGTAATAACGGAGTATATAAAAAATATAGGACAGACGGAAACTTGGTAAATTACCATACAATTATAAGGCTTAGCGTTAAAGGTACATTGCATGTGGGGGGGGTATCCCAATTCAGATTCATGGGTGTCCTAAATGAAACACTCTTTTTGTTTGGCGTGGTACCGCAGGTGAGTAATGGTAAGAGGGTTTTAGCCACTGAAACATCATACCTAGTGTCTTTAGCTGTACTGCGCTACCTACCTAAGTTAAACAAACAAACAACGTCAGTAGTTTACCAGAAAACCATGTCACCATCCCAACATGGCCGTTTTGAACGCGATTGTCGCAGCCCAATGTTACCCCTGCACCCCGTGATGTTGGGGGTTTGGGTGTGTTTGTCGATGTGATACCTTACTCGGTTCGTCCGCAGAATATCGACACTGGCCTTACTGCAGCCTCTGGGTCACGTTTGACGGGGCTCCTGACATAGATACCTACCTACCATTCTTGTACCCCCGCAGCCAGTGTGAAACATCTTGGCCTCTTGTCACTGAGCTTCGAGGCTTTGTGGGCCATGAGGCTAAACTGGATGTGGTACATTCTTTCACGACGAGGGTATAAATAGTAATATCTCGGTCATGCTGTACCGGGTCATGACTACGACAGCTGGCAACATCAGACGGTCCGACCTAAGGTAATGTGGGGAACTTAGCAAACATTAAGTACCAAGTGTCGTCCAGACACCCCCAAGTCATAAACAAGTCTCTGTTTTGGTTGAGTTGAAAATAACAGGCTTGAGGAACATGCTCCTTCAAATTGGACTGCCGATGGGTGGAACAATCGGTAAACCTCCTGATAAGGTGGAAAGTGTCATATTTGATCGCAAATTTGTCAAGTGTCCAAGGTCTCTTTGTCATGTTCCTTATTTACCTTGGTGGGTCCCCCTTTTAGCCCCTGAACCCCTGACTCTATGAGTGGGGCTCTATTCGACAAAACAAAATCTGGGATTTCTCCCCTTGCAGAAACAGAACGCCTAGTATCGTGATTTATTGGTGATATAATTCTCATTCGGTTTCTGGGGATTCAATTCCAAATGCCACGACAGACAGCCGGATCATCCGCTTATTGTAGCAGCGTGCTATGATTTCACCAGATGGGTCATTTTCTGGATGGCTGCATACTGTGTAGGTTTTATGGTCAGCAGCACGGTTTTGGTGTGCTAGGCACGGGGTACTGTGCTATCCGTCATATCTTGGGTCAAGACCCTGACAAAGTGGAAAATGAATATCGGAAAATACATGGGAATCTACCACTGCCCCAATGCCTACAAAAACCTTACATTACATATTGCCATCATGTTCAAAAGTTCCACCCCAAATCCTGAACATTTCCTACTATCAATTTCAAAAGGGCAACCTAACAGCGTTCTAGGATCCATCGCCAAACAAACTTGACATTCCAAACATTTGCGAATATGTTCCGGGCCTTACCGTCCGTCCTCAGCCACAACCTAGGTACCGTACGTATGCAATCCTTCCTCAATGTACCGTCACAGCACTCCCAGTGGATGGAGTGCTTGGGTTAGAACCCTCCTGTGACCTTCCGCCAATCTTGGGTGGGAACGGGTTTATGAATCTCGCAACGGTTATGAGTGTTTTCCATGAATATGTTCGCTTTCGACCTGGATTCGATGGCAAAAAAGTGGTCCTGAATGTTGCAGTTCGACCAATACTAGAGTGTATGGGGGCATCGTCTCGTTCCACTGGCGAGTCAAGATCTTTCACCGACTGTTCTCGGATTTCGTTGAGTTCGGCCTGCCATAATGTCAGTTAACTCTTTGCTTGTCTGTTGCGGGCTAGCGAAGGAAGAGGGACCTACATCTGTGAGCTTTCTATCGGTGGAAATTAACCATCGATTGCTGCCTTTCATCTAAACACGGTGGGCGTCAGCTTCGAGTGGGGTTGGCCTCTCGTCGGATACCTCGGAATTCTCACCGTCAGTCTGAAGTTATTCTCGCCCAGCTTGTGATTCAGCGCGTCGATTAGCTGGCCGGTATCTCCATATTCTATTTGGAGATAGGCCCGGTGCTCTTTCCTGCGTGCGTGCATTGGCCGATGATCTCTCGTCCAGTGATGGGAACAGAAAGGCCTTGCGGTTGATCACTGTCGATTAGATGGGAACTCAATATGTAGAGAGTGGAGGAAGCTATTAGCAGCCTAGCTGCTGATGGCAGCGGGAGTGTTTAATGTGAAAAAGTGGATGCACACATGACACTGCGGTCCTCTCAAGATGAAGAGGAAATGAAGAGGAACCGGATGGCGGTGCGGAGGCAGGGTGGCGACAATGACCAGTGAGACACGGCACACGTGAGTGGCTTGGAAATGTTGGTGTTGTGTTACACAGAAATGGGAGGGGGCTGAAATCAGATAATGTTGCAGAGTGTCGGAGAGAGGAGGGGAGCCTGCTGCGGCCTTTTTGAACGAGGATGGAGGGTGGGGTTAAACAGCCAGATCACCCAGTCAGACCAGGCCGTCCTTTCGTGGCCTATCCAAGCCCGCCAAGGCTTTCTTCTGCATTGTGACTTGGACTGTGGTGCTCCCACTGACGTTTCAATCTGATGAGCTTCTTAAGTACCTACTTAGGTACCTATGACGATGATTGCTCATATGGGCTAGGTACCTATGTACCTAGTTGGGTATTATTAACAACAGTGAGTTGCATTATCTTGGGTCGACTGCATGTGTTGCTGTATAATACCTACCTGGCCTCGCCACGTTGTTCTTGCTATCATTGATAAACTACCTGGTAACTAGTTTTCGGGCAACCTAGCTCCTTCGTAACGCAACTTGTCGAGGGATATTCAGATGCCAAAATGAAGGTCTTGAATTCCGAAATACAACCTCCTTACTGTTTTCCTGCGTTCTAGGTTCCTTGTTGCTCAACTTGAAGCTGACGCGAACTGATGTGCAGCGTTACCTAGGCTTGGGAAGAGGCAGCCTTACCGGACCGCGCCGTGAGCCGGCCATCAATTTAGACACCTAGGTATGTAGTAGTAGCACCCTCGAGGTGCTTGAGTGCCTCTCTGGGAGGTTGTACAGGCTAGGGGGTCACTGCCAGTTCGGTCGCGACCGGCTTCACAGCCAGTGCCCCTAATAAGGGCAGGTCTGCAGCCACTAGAACAGCCCCAAGCCCCCTGATTCACTCTATTGGTGTGTTTGATAATGGGGTTACAACGAAGTTACGCAGGCTGTCGAGAAAGGCAATACGGTGCAGCGTCAACACCAACTCCTGGCAGCTTCAGGGGCTAGAACGCGAGCCTTGTAGCGGAAGACCTGAAACGAAGGCGTGATACGATAAATAGGACCGTCACCCTTTGACCATCGCTGTCATCCCCCCTACCTGTCGATGCCATACTATTCCATGCTTCCTTCCACCTGTTCCCGTCGTATTTTCAGTACCCTAGAAATAATTTGTATTCTCAACCATGGATTGGCCAGACATCCAAGATCCGTATGTTACGGACGCCAGACTCAACCAATGGAGATACAAACAAACAACCACACAAGCGAGTGACGAGAGCCTTGTCCTTTATGCAGAGAGGTGCCACACCAATGGTCAATTTCCGGCCGCAAAACAGGTACACTTGCCCAACAACGCAGAGTGGGTGATGCCATGGCTACAGGTTAGTTGTTTGTCTCTTTCAGCTCCGAACATGAACTGATGGGTAATTGGATCTTAAGAGCCCGTGCTTCCGCCAAGAGCTTCTTCTCAGGCTTCCCCAGAACCAGGCGGATATCTCGGGCTTCCACATTCTGTAAGTCTTAGTTATATCTACCTAGGTAGGTAGGTAGGGTCATACATCGGATAGGTGCTCACCATTTCAGATTTCCCAGCAGGGTTAAACCTTTTGAAATCCGGGACGAAAACGATGATCTCAAAACCTCTCCCAAAGAACACTACTACCTCCCTTTCTCAAAGGCAAACTGGGCACGTATCGTCAAACACTTCCACATCAACCGTGTCATTATGGATGCCATGAGAGAAAACAAATGTTACACAGGCTTCCAGAATAAACGGCTCCAGAACGATCACATGATACGATGGTTTACCGGAGTAACCAGCCCGAAAAACGATCCGCTGAGTGTTTCCATGTCTGCGGTATACTTCCCGCAGTACAGACTGTCTTTAGCAGTGGTCTACAACTGCGATACGATGCAGCTGAATCTCGTCAAAAGGCTCCTCAGGGCCTCTCCAGAAGCCAGTTCACACTCACTTCTAATGGTTGGGCTATTCGTGGAAATCCAACACCATCGTATATCCGCTCTGATGAGCGATGTGACCAAGGAGCTGGATCAAATAACGACCATCTTGAATTCCAAATCATCCAAATTCGAGTACGAGGAGAACCAAAAGCTGCGCGACGCTCTTGTAGCCGCCAAACATTGTGAAGAAGAAGCTCGAACTGCGAGGAGCCAGCTGGAGAAGATCATGAAGCATGCAACAGATCACGAAAAGGCCGATCATAGGGGAGCTAGCGCCGAGTACATCCAGACAACGAAGCGGTTCAAAGAGAGATTCAAGCAGATTTACTATCAACTGGAGGCGATATCGGCTGAATCTCGCGTCAAAGCTGAAGAGCTTAGAACTACTTCCGATCTTGTGAGTGCCCACGGCATTCGTGCCTGACTTGGCGCTCGTTTCGACTGACCACTCGGTCCAGTATCTAGCACAACTAGCAAGGAGCGAGGCGCGAGAAGCAGCCTCTCTGGCATTCTCTGCAACCCGCCAAGCAGAGATTAGCAAGTATATCGCCTTGATGGCCATGTTTTATCTTCCATTGACAGCTGTTTCAGTAAGCATTTCCCTGGCCTGGCCCATCTAGCAACTACCTCCCTGCTACTTGATCACAACATACTGATTGATACACCAGACAATATTTGCCACGCCGGTGTTCAAATTCGAAAACCATTGGGTTGATGTGAACTGGAAGTTTCGGGGAGGTGGTGCAAAGGACTCAAACTCGCCGGAACCCGACTTGCCTGTTTTTTCTGGGTACTTCTTGATATATATCGCACTCGGCATCTTCTTTACCGCTGGGACACTCGGGAGCTACTGGTACAAGTTTTACTACTCGAAGCCAAAAAGGCGAGACCACGAGTCTGCAGCAACAGCCCAGGATGATGACGCAGACGCTACTCATTCTGACTCAGACGCTTCTCATTCGCGACCGAACATATTAGCAGCGGGAACAGCAAAGCCTCCGGAAGCCCACTCCCAGGGTTCATGGTACCGCAAGGTCATATTCTGGTCAAGAACAGCCAGTACAACTAGCACAAATGGGTCGTCCTCACCGGCTGCCTCAACGGTTGGTGCTGTTGTCGACGGTAGCAACATTGCAAGCAACCGTCCCAACCCTGCGTCTACAAATAAGGGTATCTGGTCTCGAATAACTTCGGTTCTCTTGCCGATCAGATTGATTTCCTGGATCAAAGGAACAAGCAGCGCCCCTCATGGGCATGAACTGGGAGCTGTGCCACCGCTCTTAAATAACCCTGCTTCTAACAGGCCGAGCAACCCTCAACCAGATTCCATGGTTTAAACTAGGTAGTAGTTTCCTTCGAGGAGGTAGGTAGGGAGAGGGGGCGGAAATGACATGACACTCCTGCACAGGGATACGTTTTGAGCTTATAGAATTGTTTAGTCAAATCAAGTCAAACCAGTCAAACAACCGTGTGCCAGGCAAAACCAAGACTCAAGGGACTTTCATATTTCTATCTCGGCCGCATATCACACTGTTGGGTGAGATAGACTACTGCTCCTAGAAGAACACCTGTTTTACCTTCCTCAGCCAAGCTAGTCAGACTTCTATTTTGATCACGGTTAACACTTGTGTGTGAGTGTTGAGTTGGAGGTAACAAACGCCGTATTTACTCGTATGAGGTGCCGTATTTACCCCTCTCGCAAATAGCTATCGTCTAGGACCTTCATTAGCAGGTGTATGTCTGATACCTCGGTCATGCTTTTTAGGTGCCAGCCAGAACTTGCCCATGCCCTTGGGTCGCCGACCGCGGAGTTCATCGACTGTGGGATAAGACATTTTGTCACACCACATGGCGAGGG
The DNA here is from genome assembly GCA_030512305.1 of Cercophora samala. NCBI lineage: Eukaryota > Fungi > Ascomycota > Sordariomycetes > Sordariales > Lasiosphaeriaceae > Cercophora > Cercophora samala. The sequence goes on along the minus strand of JAULSY010000075.1, from coordinate 128,924 downwards.
TTTACTTTTGGAAATCGTTCGTGCCAAGAAAAAACAAAAAAAACGAAGGCCATAAGGCTTTTCAAGCTGTTGAAGGGTGATTTGGGAGGCGGAAAACGGACTGCAAGAGTGCTGTTTGGTGGGAGCAACATGATTCCGCTTTTAGATCAACCTGGAGGTCTCCGTCCGAGGCGCAGCCCACTCTTGCATACCGCATCGTATCAAGAACGATCCACGGTTCTCCTGATCTCCTCCGTCGTTACGGTCTTTAGACCCTCTGATTGAGGCCTCAACGGTCATCCCGTGGAATGAGTTGCTTCTTGCACAGGTCTCCGCCAAACCGACGAAGTTGCCCACATGGCTTGTATTCTGACTTTTATGCGTTTGCTTGACTCTGCGCAATACAAGCTTAATTGTTTCTGTCAGGGCGTTTCACAAATCCCTTGACTCGATCAACTGGTTGCTTCTGTGCATCTGTGCATCACACATGCCGCTGCATAGCTCCATCACGTAAAGCTGCATAAAAGCACGGTCACTCGCTTGGCGGGCGCTTGACCAGGGCACCGTGTGACGACGCGTATCCAAAAATAGCTCATGGGCTGGGGCTTGCTCGTGCTGCGTGGTAACCCCTGTTTTGATGTTTGGATAACGCGACGAAGGACACGATGGGAAGGCAGGCTCTACTCAAGGTTCAACAAGCAAACTGAGAATGGATTGGGCACGGGTAGTAAATCCAATATTGACAATTGAAGACAATGACTGTCTGTTCGAGTATGAATGCCCATCAACCATCGTCTCGAAGGTGCTCCGCAACCATGTACGTACAATCTGGCAGATTTGCGTGGGAAATGTACCACAAGTAGGAAATGACATTGACGTGACTTATAGGGGCAGGAAACGAGGAGTATTGACCTGAAGGCTGATGAGGATTGGAACCATTGGTTTGAGGTACATTGTTCCTAAATGAGAGAAAACTTGGGTCATGCATGCAACTTACATGACGGCAAGAGTCGGGTCTTCACCGAGAATCTTTTGGAAAAGCCATTATCACACCAGGAGCGATCTGGCTACCACATTCTGTAAGTTTAGCATACAACAAATCTAGGTACCTATATCCTACAGCTGACGTTAAACACAACAAGACTCTGCGGCGCCTTGGAGCCGGCATTCACAGCACTCGAGGTTGTCCCGACCCATCTTTATTACCTTCCATTTTCTCTTCCGCGTTGGCAAAAGATTACCAAGGCGTTTCCTCTTCATGACGAGATCTGCAGGGCCTTCAGCAAGAGTCACGAAGGCGGCTGCGCGACCTATCTCATGCACGACAACTCACTCCGGATGTACACATCAGCCATGTCATGGGACCACCAGAACTGGACCTTGGCAAAAAGTCTTGCCATCTCATCCACGTACATCGAAGCCTCAAGACTGACTGTGGCAGTGATATTCGGGTGTTCGGAACAGCAAATGGCTAGGGTCGAGGAGCTTCTCGCATCATCCCCCGAGGTCAAGTCCCACCCTTTACTCACGGTTGGAATCTTTGCGGAACTACACAAAGATAGGATGCAGGAGATTGTCAAGAAAGCAATCTTTGAGTGCACTACGGCTATCCTAGATTTGAAGCTGGATCGTGATGCGCCTCCGGTGGTCAAACGAGACTTCAAGCTTAACAGGAAGCTGAGAAACTGGCGGCTGAAGACAAAGATGGCCGAGGAGGAAGTCAGAACTACCAAGGGTCTGCTCCAAAAGATGATAACGCAGGTTGAGGAGGAGCAGCAACTACAGAACTTTCAAGACGACAGGGAGTTTGCCACGAGCACCAGGAGATTCAAGCAACGGTTCACCGAGATTGAGATTGAGTTGGATGCCCTGATGGCTAGGTGCCGGATGATGTTTGACGACATGACTTATTCGGAGGAACTGGTGATTATGCCTGCCGGTTATTCTTACTGATGTGACAACTGACGTTGGCATACTTTAGTTTATGAATGAGCTCCTCAGTGATGATGCCGAGCGGGCAAGGGACCAAGCAAAAATGAGCACGGTGATAGCCTTTGTTGCTATGCTTTATCTTCCGATAACAGCTGTTGCGGTACGATGGCTTCCTGATTGCAACTATATAAGCTTCATACTAATCCATTTCATACGTAAAAGACGATATTTGCTATGCCTGTTTTCGACTTCCAAAACGACTGGAGAGATATATACTTCCGAAAGGCGGATGCCGGTACCGACTCGGATGAACAGCCGGTGCTATCCTCGTACTTCTGGGTGTATCTAATTGTCTCTGTTGTCCTTACCGGATTCACCGTGTTCGGCTGGTGGCATTATGCAAGAGGTACGAGCAAGGTGCACAACCGCAGAAAAGCCATCAAGCGCATGCGGCAAGCACATGCCGCTACGGGAGAGGGTACAACAGCGCACGAACCTCGACGGCGTTTTTCTGAGCATAGGGATACCAAAACGGAGTTTGTCTGAAGACGGAATTGAGTCAAGGATTGCCACAGTTTGATGTAAGATGGAATGGAGGATTCCTTGACATACTGCAAAGAGCTGCACGATAAATAGCCTTGTACCTAGAAAAGGAAAGATGTAGTATTTGCAAAGTCAATCACCATCATCTGTTGGCCTCTCGTTCTCACAGAAAATGGCCGAGGCCGCCGCATTACAGGCCCAGAAAGAGGTTCGCCAAGAACGTGGGATACAGCCAACAAACGCCCATCATAGAACCTTTGTGACATAGGTAAGGGCCATGCGTCGAGAGCCTCGGTTCTTCCGCAATGGGTTAACCCTGAGGCGTTCTCGACGAGGCGGGGTATTGTAGGGTCAAGTTGCGTTTTGTCCATTCGATACTCCCTCAGAAAGGCAGCTTGAGCCTGTTTTTATTTATCAACTGTAGTCCACAGCATTTTGATAAACAATGTAGACATTTGGACGGCTTCAACAGCATGTATACAGTATCATGTTGGATATGCAAACACGGAACCACTGTGCTTACCCCCTTTTCACCGCGCTACCCCTATTGTGGATACCATGAAGTGGGGCCCACCCCCTGCGTGACAACTCCTGCCCACGAAACCACTACTTCCTTTCCGTCTCCGAGGAAGCAGTGTTGATCAACTCTTTGGCGGAGCCCTTGGAGGGATGGTTGCCCGTGTACGGATAGTAGTAACGCGGCAGCTCCATGTTGCCAGCATGAGAGACGTCCACTTCTCCACCGTCGCTGAGCTTGCTCCTCGATCCCGAGCCGCGGAGCCGGCGGATCGATGACCCGTAGCTGTCGCGAAGCTTGGTGAGAACGGCGCTCGCCAGGCTGCGAAGAGGCTTGTAGACTGGAAGGCAGGCGCAGAGAATCACGGTGGCGGTGTGAATGTTGAGCCAGAATTCGGCTTGGCTGAAGCTTACTGCGATAGGAATAGGAGATTAGTTAAGGGTAGGGATCATCAAAGGTAGAGAGGGTATTACCATAGAGGGAGTTTGGTTGGTATTGATAGGCGACGCGGAGGATGCTTGTGATGATGGCGCTTTGGTGGGTGGGTTAGTATCTTTGGAGAATCGTAACGGGGTTGAGCATGTACCTACAATCCACCCAGCAAGAAAATTGCCGAAACCATGGCCTTTGTCTTTTTGGGCATCTGAAGGGACAGGACAGCTTTGATTGGCAGCGCCAGGATGGCAATGTCGAGCACTATCTCGATCAGACCGATGATGAAGGAGAACAAATTGAAGTTCAGACAGCGGCCCCCCGGTTTCGTACGGTGCCAGAAGAGATCGATGGGAATGCAGATGCAGAGGTTGGCAACCTGTGCCGCGATGAAGTAGGCTGTTGATATCCCAATCATGATCAGGCAAATCTTGCGAAACTCGGGTGTTGAGAAGATGCGGCGGTAGAGCAGGAGGATGGAAATCTTGGCGAGGTAGAATGTCAAGTAAAGGATGGTATTGGCAATGAATAGAGACTGTGATCATATTAGATGTTGCTTACAACAGAGATGTTGAGGAACGACTGACCATGAGAAAGTTCTCCATGCCTCGGATTGTGTCAAGAGAAGGGGGTTTGGCCAGTTCCGCCATGATTTCGCCAATTTCTTTGCCATAGCTACCCTCAAAGAGGCCTTTGATGTGGTCAGTCACAGTAGCTTGGTCAAGTGTTTGCATTACTTACCCCATAATGATGCCGAAGCTGCCCCTATGTAGGAAATCGTCGTTGCAAGAATAAACCAGTCATCGCCATGAATGCCCTGCTTCAGACCAATCTTGCACCAAAAGCGTAAGAACGTTGCTACAACAGCAATCGAAAGGCAGACAACTGTGACGGTCAGACGCCGTACTCCGTTCTCGTTCAGATTTTCAGACATTTTGGGCCGATTTCAGTGTTGGTAGGTAGTGTTTGGGGAAGCGGAGGCTTCGGCGCTGAAGAGGGGACGTACATACAAATGCATAAGAATACAGAGAGCCATAGCCTTACAAGTGTAGGGTGTCCCCTTCAGAACTCCAGGCCTCATCCTCTATGGCCGCCATGCTACAGCGGCGCAGACATGCTCTGTTTCGAATGAAGACTCACCTGGAGGGTAGGTCCTACATAACCCTCGCCGCCAGTATGCATCCGCTGATAACATCAGAAAGGAAAAACCACCGACAACATCGGGCCGTTTAACTTCAACCTCGACCAACGGTTCAGATAGCTGAGCTCTGTGTACCCCATAGCCACTTTCCTGTTTCAGTGGGGTCTGTACTACTCGAAGCACAGTGCCTGGACACTGTCTCAACTGCCGTGTTATTGCATGGCAGTTATCGAAGTCCCCAGTGAGGGGTAAATGGTAAATCATGCGGGTACAGGGCGTCGACTGCTGAAATCACCCCATCCAGAACACGAAAGGTACTGCTCAGGCTACCACTAGAGAAAGTCGTAAAATCCCACCCTCCCAAGCTGTCAAAATTAGAACTTCCTTACGCTGGTGTCCGCAATCAGCAGCAGCCCGAAGCCATCTGTGCCTTTCCAACATGGCGGGCTTTCCACCATCGGCCGTCGTAGTAAGTGAAACAACCTGAAAGCCAAGCTGTCCATGGAGGTTAAACCCACTAATCATGCCAATCTCTACCATCTAGGTTGGCGGCTCACTTGCTGGCCTAATGCATGGGCTTGTTCTCAAGCGTCATGGCACCAACGTCACTATACTCGAACAAGAACCTGCCTCCACGCGTAGCAGCCACAATGCCGGAATTGGCTTCGGCCCGCAAGCTGAAGAGCTCCTACGTGACTACTGCGATCTTGCTGGCTTGGAAGGCTATTATGCCCCTGCCGTCAAGACACGCCTCGCTCTCCGCAAAAAAGCCAACTTTAGAGAGATCAACCTCGTCCGACATCTGACCAGCTGGACGCTCCTGTACCGCATCTTGCGGGCCAACTTTGACGGCTTCCCGTCTAGCACTATTCCGAACCCACCTCCCCCACGCAAAGGCGATGGCCGCACAGAGTATCGTTCCGGCCAACGAGTTACCTCTCTCGAATACCACAATCGTGACTCCACGATCACTGTGCACTTTGTCGATGTCACAACCGGGAAAGAGTCGTCGTTGACCACGGACCTCCTCATCGGGGCAGACGGAGTCAACTCCGTCGTCAGAGAGCTCGTTCTCCCAAATAAAACACCCGCAAACTCGAGGAAGGAGTACTCAGGCTACGTTGCCTGGAGAGGCACCGTCCCAGACGATGCAGTCTCTGAGTCAACCAAGCAGTACTTCTCAGACCGCACATGCGCCAACATGCTCCCGCGAAGCTCGATCATCACGTACATGATCCCGTCTGACGACGATAATGCTGGCCATCGACTGATCAACTTTGTATGGTATTACAATGTCCCAGCTGGATCAACCACCATGACAGAAGTCTTTACCGACATCACGGGAAAGCAACATCAAAACACCGTCCCAACTGGCCTTGTTCAGCCCGACATTTGGAAAAGGGAAAAAGGAACAATGCTCAACCGTATGGCGGAGCCGTTTGCCGAGCTCATTGGCACATGTGATATCAGCCGCGTGTTTGTCACTAAAGTTAATGACAAAGTCTGCGCCGACTCTGCGAGTTTCTACAATGGCAAGGTGCTGCTTGTGGGGGATGCACTAGTAGCGTTCCGGCCTCACTTTGCGGTTGCTACGGAGCAAGCGGCGGGACATGGCTTGGGTTTGGCAAAGGTGTGGAAGGGAGACAAGAGTCTGGAGGAATGGAGTAGGGAGGTGGTGAGGTATGGGAAGAGGACGTGGTTGGCTAGTAGGGTGTTGGGGGAGTTTGGTCAGGGGACGTGGTTTTCGTTTTTTAGAACTCTATTGTCGCATGTGGTTTTGTTGGTAAAGCTGAAGATGGGATGGGCGTAGTGAGAGGTGGTGGATTGTATGTAGTCTCGACAAGTGCCGTTGCTTGGTTCTGAAGGATTTGATATTGATGTGTAGTGAGATACGAGCAAGACGTAGGACTGAGGCGTTGGCGGTAAACAATCTGATCATTCTGTCTTAGGTCACTCATCGTGTTTCCAAAAATGAGTGACATATGGTTCGGTTTGCTGTCTGTCTATACGATGCGGTGATAGCCCCGAGCATCCGGGGGTTCCATGGCCTGATCTGCATCAGGTAGGTACCTTTGAGACAGTGTGCGTGCCCGGTACTTTACTCGGATCCAGATAACCAATCGGCCTCCTTGAAGTCTACCTAGGTAGACTCCAAAACTCACCGAATCTGCTTCCCTAGCCGTCATTTACCCGCGCACAGTTGATCCCCGAGCCGCAGCATTGCTGAGGCACGGCTTTTTGTCCTTCCTGTCTCGGCTTCAACGGTTAAGGCGAATAGATGTCGCGGTGCACAGCATACAGTGGGTTGCAACGGACATCAATGCTGCCTGGCCGAGGCAGCCAACCGCCCGCATGTTGTGTCCCCTTGAGTAATCAGATCCAATCAATCGATAATAATGAAATCAGCCCTGCAGAAACCGTTACATGTCTTCCCGACGGGAGTGGCGCAATGCTTGATGTTTCTTTGGGCCCAACTTCCCGCGTTTGGAATGGGGGTTTGCTACTGCCAAAGGTAGGTAGGTACCGTGCCAGAGCCAAGTCTGGGGGTTTTCTCTCTCGCAGCTTTCCCACCTAACCCAAGTTAGCAGACAGCATGGCGGAGAAAGAACCACACCTTGTTGCTTCGCGCCAAGATCTGGGGACAGAATCCGCGATGGAGAAAGACGTTACTACGGCTTCTGACTCTGAGCAACAGCAGCAGCAGGATGCAAAGCCATTGCACTATCTTGAAGGGGCAAGGTTGCATGCCGTGACAGTAGGGTACGTTGTTGTATTTGTCTCTCAAAGCACCTTAAGTCACTGACATCAGGTACAGACTAGCCTTAGGCCTCTTCCTCGTCAACTTTGAGATCACCATCGTCAGCACAGCCTTGGTGTCCATCACCAGCGAACTGCAAGAGTTCAAGAGGAGCAGCTGGATCATCACAGCTTATCTCCTCACTTATGTAGCCGGCCTGGTGACATGGGCCAAGTTGAGCGATATTCTGGGGCGGAAAACGACGAGTATCTCGGCTTTGTTTATTTTTGCGGCGTTTTCAGGGGGGTGTGGTGCTTCGCAGACGTTGGTACAGCTGTAAGTTTGCTAACTTCCCGATCGTGCATTAGGTTATGGCTTTGACTGATGTCTGTTTTCTGTAGAGCGATTTGTAGGGCCTTTCAGGGAATTGGCGGCTCTGGTATCTATGCTGTCAACATGGTCATGATGTATGAGCTGGTGCCGCCGCCAAAGTACCCGCTGTACACGGCCATGATCACGGTTGTGGTGGCGCTTTCCTTTTCGTTGGGGCCGATATTTGGGGGGCTTATTACGTCTGGTGGGGGGTCATCGACTTGGAGATGGGTGTTTTTGCTCAAGTATGTCCTCTATGATGTCGTCGTCAACGTTTTGTTAACGCATCAAGCGTCCCTGCCGGGGTCTTGGCCGCTTCAATCCTCTTCATGGCTGTCCCGGCGGAGTTCCCCTACCAAGTTTCGACTGAGCTTGTGGAGCAAAAGCGGAAGACGATCAAGTGGTCTTCCATCGATTTCACGGGGGCATTTTTGATGCTGGCCGCCCTGGCGTTACTCATCACTGGCCTTGAAGAGGCTGCCTCTCACCTGGACTGGAACCAATCTACTGTTCTTGGAACTCTGATTGCGTCAGGTTTAACTTGGATGGCCTTTTTTGGGTATCAGTGGTGGATAGGTCGTCCTGGGAGCGGGATCGAGCCTGTCTTTCCTTGGCGGTTTTGTCAGAGCAGAGTGATTGCTGGTCTTTTGTTGTGAGTGTGCGTTGGACCAATGAAACACAGAGCAGACTGACATTGTTCTTTTATCCAGGACTTCCTTCATGACCGGCGCTGTTAGCATTACGTGCATCTTCCAGCTCCCACTGCGGTATCAGACCTCTGCTGGCTTGGACCCACTCCAAGCTGGACTCAGGTTGATTCCCTTCTCTGTTTGTGGGCCTTTGGGTACGATTGTCTGTGCGGTCTTCAGTAAGAATAGGCGGGTCCCTCCCATTTACATGGCTCTTGTCGGGGGTGTAATGCAGATTGTTGGACTGGTCTTCTTGTCCCGAGGCGATCCCCATGAGCCTGACTGGCATGGTCTGTATGGCCTGGAGGTTGTCATCGGTCTTGGATTTGGGCTCTGCCTGGGGGCCGCGACATTGCTTGTTCCTTATGTGGTGGAGAAGAGAGATCTAGGTCAGTTGCCCATTTTTACCAGCACCTCATTCAGTCCACTGACATCACCGGTCATTGTAGCTATCGGTGCTGCAGCCCCCGTACAGCTCAGATTCCTTGGAAGCGCAACAGTCATATCCATTGTCACCGCGGTGGGCAACTCATGGCTTAGAGACTCGCTTTCACAGTCTCTCCAGCCAACTCAGATACAAGCCATCTTCCAGTCCAGCGCTGCGATAGGGAAGCTACCCCTGGAGCTGGAGACGATAGTCAGAGCCAGGTTTGTGGAGAGTTTCAATCTGCAGATGCGGATTGTCATTGGGTTTGCTGTTGCTGGTGTGCTCACAGTTCTACTCATGTGGCAAAAGCCGCAGGTGAAGGTGGCTTGAGCGAAATGAGAATGATGTTATCTTCTACTTGCTTTACTAGCTCTATATTGGCCAATATCTGTCTGCATTACTTTTGATCAGATGCCATGGAGATGACACGACGCAACACCCGCACGCAAGCTTTCACCTGAGCAGGCGAGCGTACCGCAGGGATCTCATGGCCTCCGTCATGCACGTAAACCTCTCGCTTTCCTGTCTCGCAGACAGCACTCACAGACCCAGAATCAACCGTTGCATCATTGACACCCCAGATATGCGCAGTCGGTATCCGTATCAGTTCCCCAACCTTGTCTGGAGTCAACGGAGAGACTTCTCCTTTTCTCAAACGATCAACATCAAAGACACCACCCGCGGAGAAGAAAACTGCAAATTTGAAGGGGGAGGGTTCATTCTTCCGGAACTTGTCAGCGATATAGGTAGCTGCAATTGTGGCTCCTTGCGAAAAGGCCATCAGCCCGTCAAAGGGACCTTCTTCCTGGATATATGTGTCGAGTTGAGCGAGTGCTGTCAAGCAGGTTTCCAGGTCGTCAAGGTCTGCGTAGCAGAAGAACTTGTCCGTTGGTGAGGCTACAGTTTCGAATTCAGGGGCCATCTTGCAGGGGATCGTGCCTTCGACAAAGTCGTAGCTATGTTTATCGGCGAGGTCGTAGCGGATTGCGGCTGGTGGGGTGTTAGGATCTCAAGGGGACTTGAATGGAAGGGAATGTTTGAGCATGGAAAGCATTACCAGTTTGGGTTTCGAAGATCTAAACAGTGTTAGCCCACGGCTAATCACCAAGCCCCCAATTTTCTGAACTTTTGCTCACCTGGGAGTTGGTCCCGAGACCATGAAGACAGAGAAACCTCATCTCGACTTGCTTGGGGTTTGAGTGAGTGGAAGATCCCTACGAGCTGTAGCCTACGCCTGATAGCACAAAGATTTTGATGAGTCGTTGTTACATAAAGGTACTGTCCTGTGGAATGCCTGGTCACAAGCACATGCTGCTGAGGTAATGCATCTCAAACCCCGATTGCTGTTATCACCGATGACCACAGTGCAGCGGCATGGTGGGAACACTGAACTCAGCACTGAGCCAAATGCCGTGTGACATGAAACAATCTATCTTGATTAAGTCAAGTCCGAAGGATGGTTACCTTCACTGTCTCATCATTCTGTTAGCAAAGTTCGCATCGACGTGGAAGCTTCCCACGGTACGAAGCACACGCCGCAGAATATAGGGCTGAAAGTGTGGTGGGCCTCTCTAACCGACTGCCTATTTCAGCGCCCACCAGCATTCACTTCAATATAACTACCGCGCTGTGCCTCGGGATGACTGTGCCGTAGGTGGCGTTTTTGCTGAATCAATCGTTGACATTGGCTAAACACTATCGTAAGCGCCCCGATCTGCCTTGACCTCGGTCCGCGATCCTCACACTCTTCGTTACCAAGACTTACTCAGACTCTGCCACCGGCACGGGCGGGAACAGCAGAGACGGTAGTCGGACAAAGTCCCGAACAGGAGTGATCCCCGGAAATCGTTGTTACATGGGGCGGCGCAGACAAAAAGTCCTTGGTGATGGATACAGCCTGGAACAACATCGGAGACACAAGACAACCTTCAACCACAACCAAGATGGGGGCCAAGACAAAATCTCGGAAGTTGATCTCGATGCCTGGATGTCCAAGCCGTGAATGTTGGTGGGTGTTCTTGTAGTGAATGGAGCTGGGCGAGCATTCGAGATACCAAAGTACCTGGGTAGACGTTGTGGAAGTTGGAATACCAGATATCATGGTGACCCTCCTCAGTTAGAATGGTTTCCCGGCTACATTCTCTCCGGAAAGCTGTCAGCAACACTGCCAAACACACCATTCTTTCAACGTGACGACCATGACTACCAACACCCGGTCATCCTCTCGTTCCCACTCCGTCGAGAGCAGCACCGTTTCTTCAACGTCTAGCTTTTCATCCAGAGCAGACACTCCAGCCGAGAACAATGCCAGCCTGCCTAGTCCCTGTGACATTGCCGTGGTGGGGCTCGCGTTCGAGTTCCCCGGTGCAAGCACGACGTCGGCATTTTGGGATCTTCTTGTGTCTGGCAAATGTGCCGCAACAACGTTTCCATCAGACAGACTCAGTCCAGAGAGGCTGAACACTGGAGATGCGACCATCCGGCCCTCGAAGGCTAGCTTCATTGACCGTGATATCAAAGCCTTTGATGCTCAGCTCTTTGGCATGGCCGAGGACGAAGCGTCCGCCACAGACCCCCAGCTTCGGATCCTCCTCGAGACAGCATACAGGGCACTTGAAGATGGTGAGCTTTTCCTCTGCCGACTAGGTAACGAGCAATGTGTTGTTAACAGCTACTTTCCAGCTGGCATTACACTGAAAGAGATCAGTGGAACAGATGCATCGGTATACACTGGCTGTTTCACTGCCGACTATGCCATGGCGGCGGCGAAAGACCCCGAGCGGGTACCGAGATATTCGGCGACTGGAATGGCGCAGAGCATGCTGTCGAACCGGCTCAGCAGTTTCTTCAACTTGTCAGGACCAAGTGTTACTGTTGACACGGCCTGCTCAAGCAGCTTGGTTGCTCTTGACATGGCTTGTCGGAGCATTTCCACCGGAGAGTCGAGCATGGTGCGTTCTTTCCTCAAGTAGAAAACACCTGACACGCACTAACTGCCCGGGCTACCTACCCCAACAGAGCATTGTTGCCGGTTGCAACTTACTTCTGACACCTGACTTGTTCATCTCTCTTTCCAACCTCGGCTTCCTTTCACCCGATGGCGTCTCCCACAGCTTTGACCAGCGCGCAAACGGTTACGGTCGTGGGGAGGGATTCGGTGTCCTTGTCGTCAAACCCGTCAGCGCAGCAATCCGAGATGGAGATACCATCCGTGCTGTCATCAGAGCGACCGGCACCAACCAGAATGGGCGGACCAACCTCGCCCTGCCGAGCAAAGAGATGCAGCGACGGCTGATCGAAGAGACCTACCACAAAGCCGGTATTGATATGGCCCAGACACGCTACTTTGAGTCTCACGGAACTGGCACCGCAGTTGGTGACCCTTTGGAGGCTTTGGCAATTGGCGGTGCATTTAGTAGTCGACAGGGGGCTGAGAGGGATTCTGTTATTGTGTAAGTCGATATTTGTAGTCCGTTTTGTTCTGCTTTAAACTTGACTTACCTCTGTTTGTTTTCTGTCCAGGGGCGCTCTCAAGGCAAATATCGGACACCTCGAGGGGGCTGCTGGCATTGCGGGCGTCATCAAGACAATCTTGGTTCTCGAAAATGGCATCATCCCTCCCATTGCAGGCCTGCAAATATTGAATCCTGACATCGATGCCAAGTTTCTGAAATTACAGGTGAGTCAACTCTCACCAAATGGCAATGTGTGGAAGCAAGACATCTAACAGTAAGGCCTACCTTCTAGTTTCCAACAACTGTCATTTCATGGCCATGTGCAGGACTCCGACGAGCCTCCGTCAATTCCTTTGGCTTCGGCGGGACAAATGCACATGCCATTGTAGATGACGCCCTTCACTACCTCGAGTCTCGTGGTCTTAGTGGCAGACATCGAACTCGACGATTTGCTGGAGAAGTAACAGGTGGCTCAACTTCGATCGCAGCAGACATGTCGGATCTCTCTCTTGCTCCGATTCCAAGAATAATCTCGTGGTCGGCACACGACTCCAGCACCGTGTCGAAATTGGTTGAAGAGTTCCGTGCTTGGCTCCAGCATACTTCCTGGACGAAGGATGCCTTCGAAGAGCTAGCTTATCAGCTCACGGAGAGAAGACATCTGCATGAATGGCGAACGTTTGTTGTTGCCGCCTGTGCCTCTGAACTCGCTCAAGAGGTCCAAAGTTCAAAGACTCCCCAAAGAGCGAGCCAAGCTGACTACGGTCCCTCTCTTGGCTTTGTTTTCACTGGTCAAGGAGCGCAGTGGTTAGGTATGGGAAAGGACCTGATGGCTTCCCCAGTGTTCCGGGAGAGTGTCATGGGTGCCGAGAACTATCTTGGGAGCATTGGCTGTGACTGGAAGGCTTCAAGCTTGATCGATCACACACTTGACTCTAATACGGAGCCGAAGACGAACATTGATGACCCAAGATATGCCCAACCGCTCTGCACGATACTCCAGGTCGCTCTCGTCGACCTACTGGGAAGCTTCGGAATCACTCCAGCCGCTGTCGTTGGGCACTCTAGCGGTGAGATAGCCGCAGCTTATGCTGCTGGTGCTATCAGTCAACGAGCTGCTTGGAAGCTGGCATACTATCGGGGGTTGCTCTCTAGCATATTGGCAAGCGCTCAGTCACACTGTCGTGGCTCAATGATGGCTGTGGGCCTATCCGATGTTGCAGCGCGTCAGCACATCGATGAGTTGCTGGTCACTCGAAATGGACAATCGAAAAGTGGGATCCTTACCATTGCCTGCATCAACAGTCCATCTAGCGTCACCATCTCCGGCGATGAGGATTTGGTCCGTCAGCTTCAAGAGTTGCTGAATCAACGCAACATATTTGCCAGGATACTGAGAGTTCCTGTTGCATACCACAGCCCACATATGTCAGCTATCGCCTCATGCTACAAAGATCTCATTGGAACTATTGAGCCTGGAGCAAAGCCCCCCTCGTACGTCAGCATGATATCGTCTGTTGCAGGGGACTGGATCGACACCCGTGAGCTCACAAAGGCAGAGTACTGGGTAAACAACATGGTTTCCCCTGTTCAATTCTTGCATGCAATTAAACACATCTGCGGGAGCTCGTCTGACAGAAAGGCCAAGAGAACAAAGCTCGATCTCAGCCACCGCAAGTTTCCATGGGTCTCCCACCTTGTGGAACTTGGGCCTCATTCAGCCTTACAGCAACCTATTGCTCAGATTTTGGAAAATGCCAGAAGCTCCATACAGTACATGTCGGCCATTACCAGGGGCAAGGCGGCAACGAAATCCTTGCTCGAAGTAGTTGGAACGCTGCATTGCCTCGGTTTGGACTCCATCAACCTGGCCAAGGTCAATCGCCTAGAGCATCGCGACCAACCACCCTTGAAATTAAAGACCCTGTCCAATGAACCCATCATGGTAACTCTTCCACCCCTACCACAATACCCATTCAACCACTCTCAAATTCACTGGAGCGAGTCGTCACTTAGCAAGAACCTCCGTCTTGCGCCACAACCATACAACCCCTTCCTCGGATCACCAGCGGCAGATTGGAACCCCCTGGATGCCAGGTGGCGTAACAGGCTGGCGCTTGCGACCATGCCCTGGCTAGCCGATCACAGAATCAACGGCGAGATCTTGTTCCCAGCTGCCGGAATGTGGGTTATGGCTGTTGAGGCTATGACACAGCTTATCCGGGGATCGAGCACGGATGGGACGGCGGAGGTAGAAATAGTGGGCTATGAGCTTCGGGACACCCGCATGCTTAATGCCCTCGTTATTCCTGACCAAGATGGAGATAGTGCGGCGGAAGTTGACTTTCGGCTGAGGTCTATCTTGGACCGGGGCGCCGCTAACAAGGGTAGCTCTGCATGGGCTGAGTTTTCTCTGTATACACGGCGGAACACAAACGACCTGGAGCAACAAAGCTTTGTTGAGATCTGTCAGGGCAGCATCAAGGCCATTTTCAAAGGGACTGAACCACATGAAGGCTTGAGAGAAGGAGGGCAACAAGATCACGACATCAGAAACATGATATCTTCTGCCAGCAGTCTCTACGCTCGGGAGGTTGACCACGAGCGAGTGTATGAAAGGCTCGCGGAATGTGGGTATCAATACGGCCCGACATTTCAAGGCATTCAAACCGCCCGCTTGGACGGAGAAGGACATGCCGTTGGGCGTGTAACTATCTGCAATGAGGTTCCATCGTCCTTCGGCAACAAGAGTCCAGTCGCCATTCATCCATGCGACCTTGACTCTATTCTTCAGCTTTGTCTGCCGATTGTCCAGGCGGGTACTCCCAGGGAAACATGGGTTCCGACATATATGACAAAGCTATTCATTCCAGCACAAGGCTTCATCAGCACGCGATTGGTTGAAGTCGATGTCCATGCCACCACAGAGCAGAGTGGCCGCCGGTTGTGCCAGTCAGCAGTGCAAGCGATGGTATCTGACACTTCATCAGATGCAATGGTGTTGCAGATCGAAGGTGCTGAGTTGACAATGATCACCGATGTTA
This sequence comes from Cercophora samala, assembly GCA_030512305.1. NCBI lineage: Eukaryota > Fungi > Ascomycota > Sordariomycetes > Sordariales > Lasiosphaeriaceae > Cercophora > Cercophora samala. Next base: position 113,656 of record JAULSY010000075.1, on the reverse strand, counting down.
CGAAAGGGTTCAACACAGAAGCTGAGCAACGCGAAGAACGACGACTTTGCTACGATATAACCTACACACCTGACATCACTTCTCTCAGCCCCCAGCAGCTGAAAGACTATCTCCATGACACAGCATCAGCAACCCAACCGGACCCATCTGACTTCCTGTCTTTGTTGAGAAGCTACACCGCCTCCTGCATGTCCCTTGCCGTGGCCACTGTTCCTCGTGACAGCATTCCTCAAGACAAGCCTCATCTGGCCCAGTTACACTCCTGGATCAATCACAACATCCCTTCCTCACACACCTCCCCAGAAGAACTATTCTCCTTCACCACGTCCCTCTCCTCAACGCGTCTAGGGGAAGTTCACGTCAACTTTGGCGCTCAGCTCCCCTCTATTTTTCGCGGAGAGATTGACCCCCTCAGTATACTCCTCGAAAACGACACGCTGAGAGAGTACTACGTCCACTTCAACAGCCTCGTGAAATACTATGCCCCACTTACCAAGTATCTGACTGCGCTCGCCCACAAAAACCCAGCGATTCGCATCCTCGAAGTAGGAGCTGGAACAGGCTCGACCACCGAGCACGTTCTGGGTGCTTTGGTCACAGAAAACACTGCTGAGGACAGCGTTCCCTTTCGCCAGTTTGGACGCTATGACTTTACGGATATTTCGCCCTTGTTTCTTGATCGTGCCAGGGAGACGACGGTGGGGAAGATGGGAGGCGAGAAGATGAGGTATTGTGTTTTTGATGTGGAGGGGGATGATGTTGAAGGACAGGGGTTGGAGGAGGGGGGGTATGATTTGGTTATTGCTGCTAATGTGAGTGTTGAAATGCACAGAATATTGGTTCCATGATTGCTGACAGAGAGAGCAGGTTCTACACGCTACGCCGTCGTTGGAAAGGTCGCTTGGGAATCTGCATAAGCTTTTGGCAGAGTGAGTTGCCTCTGTTTGTGAGGTTTGGATGATTTGAGGCTAACTGAATCAGCGGTGGAAAACTGATTTTAGTCGAGGTGACTAATCCACTGAGTACTATTGGTCCTTTCATGTTTGGCTGTCTTGAGGGCTGGTGGAGAGGTGCGTGGTTGCCTACCTATCCTGATATACGAACTGTTGTTAACCTGGTGAACATATAGCTGCTGAGCCCTGGCGCCAGAATGGACCAGTGGCCACCCCTACTGACTGGGACCAGGAGCTCAGAAGTACCGGTTTCCAGATGGAAACAATACTGCACGATTTCAAAGACGAAGAAAACCAGTTCAGTAGCATCATCATCGCCAATAAGGTCAGTCTGGCTGTCAAAGGTGCTATCTTGAGCTCCTCGAAACCAGCACTTCTCGTGACCGGTTGGGAAGAGGTTCCCACTTTTGCGACAAGCCAGCATAGTACGTTGTCGATCGTTAAGGCCTGTCTTGGTGAGCAAGGAATAGCAACCACATGCTGCACCTTCTCTCGGGCGGTTTCTCGGTTGCACAGCAAGATGACCGCTGAACAGCCTCTTGTCATTGTCCTACAAGACAGCTCAACCTGGCCATCATTCGCACACATGAGCCCTGAGCAATACGCAGCCTTTCACCATACGCTGTCCGCAGCAAACAACATCATGTGGATAGGGGCGAACACACCCTTTTCTATCGGGCCAGTTCTTGGTCTTGCTCGTGGCCTTCGCAAGGAGCGCCATGGTCTCGTATTCTCCACCGTCGCTCTCGAACCATCCTCCACACCCGAAGCTTTGTCAGCGTGTATTCTTCAAGCAACAAAGAACTTCCTGCAAGGAGTTTGGACGGGTATCTGCCCCGAGTGGGAGCTTACCCAAATCGGTTCCTCTCTGCACATCCCCCGTGTGTATGAAAACGCTCCATTGAACGGGTTGATTCGCGATTTTGTGGCCTGTAAGGCGAACAACGATTTGGCCGCCACCGGACCGAACAAGAAGCTAAAGATTCGCCAACCCGGACTGTTGGATACCCTACACTTCGAATCTTTACCTATCACTGCCACAGCCTCACCCGGTGTACAGGAAATCGAAATCGACATCCGCTCGATCGGCCTCAACTTCCGGGACTGCCTTGTCGCCCTCGGACGAGTAGACCAGGACGATCTCGGAAGCGAATGCTCTGGCATCGTCACCGCCATCGGCAACAACGTGACCCGCTTCCAAGTCGGCAACCGCGTCACCGCCTGCCTGATGGACTGTTTCCGCATCGGCAAAATGACCTGCCCGGAAAACCTAGCCTGTCCCATTCCCGACAACATGACCTTTTCCCACGCCGCCGCCATTCCCATCAACTTCGTCACCGCCTATCACTCCCTTATCCGCACCGCGCGCTTGTCACCCGGAGAAACAATTCTGATACACTCGGGCGCGGGCGGGACAGGGCAAGCAGCTATCCAAATCGCTAAGTGGGTTGGCGCCACGGTGTTTGTGACAGTGGGGTCAAGAGAAAAAAGGGATATGCTGGTAGGACAGTATGGTATTCCGTCTGAAAGAGTGCTCTACAGCAGAGACCTTTCCTTCGCGGCGGACGTCAAGCGCTTGACTGCCGGCAAAGGGGTCGATGTGGTGCTGAACAGTCTGGCGGGTGATGCTCTGGTAGCGTCATGGGAGTGCGTGGCGCCCTATGGGAGGTTTATAGAGATTGGGAAGCGGGATATTTTCTCTCATGGCAAACTGCCCATGTATCAATTCGCGAAGAATGTGTCGTTTTGCGCGGTGGATCTGAGGGCTATATCGGTTGATCGACCAGAGGTTATCAAGGAGGAACTGGCAGAGGTGGTTGGGTTATTCGAACGGGGGGTGCTGAAGTTGCCACAGCCGGTAAAGGTGTTTGGAACCGGGGAGGTGGAGGACGCGTTTCGGTACTTGCAGAGTGGGAAGAATGCCGGGAAGGTGGTTGTTGATGTTGGGGATGGTGATGGGGAGTTGACCGGGACTCCTCCGGGGGGTTGGCAGTTTGAGGCGGATGGGACGTATGTGATCGCCGGGGGTCTGGGTGCCATGGGCCGGAGCATTGCGGGATGGATGGTGATGAAGGGAGTTCGGCATTTGGTTCTGCTGTCCCGGTCTGGGGCTACGTCCGCGGAGGCGTTGGCGTTTGTTGAAAGTTTACAGAGTCAAGGGGCTGACGTTTACTCTCCTCCGTGCGATGCTGCGGACAGAGAATCTCTCCGCGCGGTGTTGCATCACTGCAAGGCCCATATGCCGCCCATCAAGGGCTGCATCCAGGCGGCCATGGTACTCCGCGATGGCTTCTTTGAGGACATGGACCACAAATCGTGGTCTGACCCTCTGAAACCAAAGATTGACGCATCATGGAATTTGCACGAGCAACTCCCAGACAACCTGGACTTCTTCATCTTTTTCTCCTCCGTGGCTGCCATCATCGGCTCACAGGCCCAAGCCAACTATGCAGCAGGAAACACCTTTCAGGATGAACTGGCCCGATACCGCGTCAGCAAAGGCCTGCGTGCCCTCTCAGTCAACCTGAGTCTTGTCGGCGGCCCTGTCGGGTTCTCAGCCGAGCATCCTGAACTAGCACAACAGTTCATCCTGACCAAGCACATCCTTGACATGTCGACGGATGAAATGCTGGGACTTTTGGAGTTTTACTGCAACCCCGAGAATGCAGCTTCCAGCAAGACATCCCAAGTGGTTATGGGCTTGGATCTTCCTCACCGTGTAGCGGAACGAGGCATGGACCTTCCAGCTTGGATGCACGAGTCGACTTTTGCGAACCTTCATCAGATCACCGGAAGTGCTCAGGCCTCATCATCGGATTCGCCAACCAAAGGCAGTAAGAGCTCTGGCTCTGATAACCTGCGCGCTCGTGCTGAGCAGGCTGAGTCGGTTGGGGAAGCGGCCACTGTTTTGTCTGGAGCTCTGGTTACCAAGCTGTGCAAAGTGCTTGGACGGGGCCCGAGCGACATCGACCCGACTCAACCGCTTTATGTCTATGGTGTTGACTCGCTGGTTGCTGTTGAACTGCGCAACTGGCTGAGGGAGACGCTGAAGGTGGATGTGGCTGTTTTTGAGATTTTGGGGGGTTCAAGTTGCTCGACGATTGCGCAGGATGTTGCGAGGAAGATATGGGAGTAGAATGTGTATAAGGAGAACCCCTGATTTTGTGGCGGAGTCGTGTGGAGATAACCTGAGCAAAAAATGCAAAAGTAATCTGATGAGAGTGGGATTCGAACCCACGCCCTTTCGGACCACGGAATCTAGCTCGTAGATGTTGATTAAGGAAGACCTTAACGTGGCGCCTTAGACCGCTCGGCCATCTCACCGTGATGATTTGTTGAAGGGCCGCTCGGATTCAGTGCACATGGAAGGGGTTTGGTGCCGACGGCTTGAACATCATGACAACTGATATGACGACAGTAAGGTGTGTATTAGACTTATTTGCAGAATCCCAGAATCATTGACCCTTATATTGGGAAGGATAGCCACGAAGGTGTTCCCAAGGGCCCTTGATGCCCCGGTGCAAGAACAACCTTCAGAAATATCCTACAACGATGCCTCGATGTCTAAATGTCAAACGCAACTACCGCAAGCATTCACATTCCACAGTTGGAGCGATAATACCCACCCGCCTCCGACTTCCCAGGCATAATCCAGTAACCCCTCCCCAAACTCTCCCATGATATTGCCGTGGCTCTCCAATCCGGTTCTTCCCACATCACATTTTCGTCCGACAAGTCTCGCCACCACCTCTGGACAAACTTGGTTTGCCGTGCAATGCACCCTTTTGGCATTTCCGTTGTCGACAAGGCCCCGTATTCCCCAAAGAAGCTATCCGAAAAGGCAATCCTTGGATCTTCTAACCGGGACAGGCGCATTATCCCGCTGTCAATCACCTTTAGCACTTTCTCCACCGCCTCTAGCCTTGCGTTTGGTTCCTGGTGAGACAATTCTTTTGGGAGGATGTTGCTCTGCAGGCAAAGCCACATCTTCCTCAGCCCCGGCAACCGACCCGCAAGCTCATCCATCATCACCCCTAGCCCTTGCAACCTGTCGTCGAATGTCGATACTTGCCGGGCGATGCTGTGTTTGCTACAGTAGATGTAGTCTCTCGATGGATACAAGTCCCAGGTTAGCTCCACCGTGGTGATGCTTTCCAGCCTCTGCCGCGTCAGGATATACGGCAGCCGTCTCAACATCAAATCGCTCGAAATGTGAAACAGGTTGCGCTCGTACAGCACCCTCGACGCTTCAAAGTAACCCTGTTTGCAAGACAGCATGAAGCCCGTTGCGCCGATCAGGCATTTTTGCTGGGTGTGGTAGGAGGTATCGGGGATGTCGCCGGCATACATGAATCCGTCGTGTAGGCACACATCGTCCCAGGGGAAGAGGCGTCCGGAGAAGGAGGATTGGTCACTGTAGGGTGGCCGGTGGGAGATTGCCAGCCATCGGTGGCAGATGGAGCTGGAGAAGCGCCATCTCGTGGGGCGGGGTTGATTGGGGCCGGTGGGTTGACTGGTTGGGTGGGCAATTCCCGCTGATGGGAAGCCGGTGTCTTCCGAATTGGGAATAACTCTCCATCTGGGTTTTGGTTGGATGATGTGAAGGTGGGAGAACTGGGGGTTGGGGGCGAGGCTTTTAGCTTCGCCGACTGCGTAAAAGGGGATGTTTGTGTCGTGGTGGTAGGTGAGCTCTCTCCAGTAGGCTTCATTTGCGTTTTTGGGGAAATCTTCGTGGTTCTGGTAAGGGTTGGGATTGGAGCAGTTGCAACGGGATCGTGATTTTCGAGGCGGTGGGGATGGTGGGCGGAAGTCTTCTTCGGCGTATTCTAGTTCGGCGTGGATGTGAATGGCATTCTTGCCGAAGGCCTCTATTAAGATCTGTTCGCGGATTTCTGCTGGAAACCACTGAAAGAAAGGGCTTTTGGCAGTTGCCAAGGGGGACGGTGATGCGAGACATGGGGAAAGGGGTTCATGGGCCTGGAGATCGACCTGCGCAATGCTCTTGGGTTTCTTTCTGGAAAACGGCCATCTTATTCCTGTATCGAACATGATATCGTCAGTGCTGATAGGTACCGAGTGAAGGTCAACGAAGGTGAGATGAGGAGATCAAATGAGGTTGAAAGAAGGTTGAGATTGCGACTATCCCCAAAGTGGCCATGCCAGGAACAAGCAGGGGTCAGGTCTGTGGGGTGACGGCTTCCCGATCAATTTTGCTGCCTCGCCATGCTTTGTTTGTTGCCTTGTCTGGGTGTGATATCTCTCTGTCAAGAACCATACCTACACATGGCTCTGGCTTTGTACTGGTATTGTAAACCTCGTCATTGTTCTTTCTCTTGTTCTGTGGATCGTAAATAACAATGTCGCTGAACCATGCTGCCATCAAACTCCCCAACCCAAATCATGAGAAAATACCCAAAAAACGCCCATTCATGCTCCGTAATCTGTTGCTCAACGTAAATGACTTCCTCACGCCCCCTGGATTCTTCGCCTTTGCCCATTTGAAGACGTTCCCTGAACCAAGTCGTAAACAACCTTCCCAACCTCAATCCCAACCCTCACCGTCTCCCCCGCCACGAAAGCAACAGGAATCCAAGCCAGCGCCGCCGTGACAATCCCTTCGTCTCCTGAAAGCCACCCAAGATACGTATTCTTGGCACTCTCCATTGCGACCTTTGGTGCCTTCTCGAGTTCCTGCTCGAGCCACAGACTCGCCTCCTTCTGTTGCTCCTCCCTCAGCTGACTGACCCAGTCATTTGTCCTCGTGAGCTCCCCTTGCACCCAGTGCGAGGTCCTGTCGAGCTCCCCGGCGACCCATTGTGACGTGCCAGTCTGTTGCTCCTCACGAATCTGCGTTACCTGCTCATTGACATGAGTGAGCACTTGATCAGTGCGGGACGTGATGGTCGCTGTCAATCCGCTCAGTCCACGAGAGACTTGCTTGGGCGGCTTTTGTTTGACCAAGGAAGTTCCTGAGGTGGTGACAGTGGCAGAAGGGGGACGCGGAGAGTGAGCGCGTCGTGAGGAAGGTGGTGGGTGGGGGCGGGTGTGGGCCTTTGGGAGCAAATTCGCTGGCGGTGGGGTGCTGTTCTTCTTGGATGATCGAGAGGATGAAGTGAACGAGGGCATCGTGGTCACGAGGCTCGCCGGAGGTGCTGTGTGCGACTTTGGGGCTATACGTCCTGGTGAATCATGGGTTAAGGTGACACTGAAAAAGAAATGGCAATGTGTGTGAGTTGAGGGTGTGTTGATTCAGACATTCTTTGTCATGCTGCTTGCTGCTGCTTGTTGTTTATCGGGCCATCCTCACCGCCGCTACCCCTGATGGGGTTGGCTTGGCATTATGTGTGACGTGGTCAAGCTCCGGTCCTCCACTTTATCAGGGCTGCAACCCAACGTGTGCCAATCGGAAGCCCAGAATCTGTAGTGCAACATCGGAAAAACCTGTCCAAACACCCCTGTCCCAGCGCATTTGGGCCCAACCTCTCTTCACCCCAACTTCAAAGACGTTGTGACTGGTTTGTCTGGATAATATGACGATTCCAAGTCTCTGTTTTAACCTGCTCTTCGAGGAACTCAAAATGTTGCATACTGGCACATCTCACCCAATGTCATGTACAAGTTGAGCTCATATACAATTTTTGCTACTTTCCCTACTCCCTACACCTTGTTATTTATACATTCCACCTCTGACTCTTAAGCCTTCCTGGCCAAGATCCTCTCAGCAGCCTTCTCCGCGGCGATGACGATCATACCGGACGGGTTTCCAGTAGACATGCCAGGGAAGATGGAAGCGTCAACCACAAAGAGGTTGTCGGTTCCATAGACCTTGGTGTCCAAGTCAACCACGGCAGTGCCACCCTCACGGCCATCATCAGTGCCGAGCTTGGCAGTACCCATCCAGTGGTTGGAGCGACGGGCAGACGGGGAAACGGGAAGCTATCAACACTGTCAGCCACTGCAAATGACGAGGAAGTAGGGAAGCCACTTACGCCATTGACATAGTCTTCAACACTCCCGGTGGGAGGGGGCAAGACCCAAGTGATGTTGGGGATCACATTGAGAGCAGCCTGGAGCTTCTTGATGCCCGCAATAACAGCCTCCTTGTCACCAGCGTTGTGGAGATAGGGGTGCTCGGAAACGGCGGTGGTGAGACCAGGAGTAATGGTCATGCGGCCTCTGGAGACAACACCTCTTCCGAGATACTGGCTGAGAGTCATGGCATCTACTGCTGTTAGCCTATGTAAGTCACACATTCAGGAAGATAACACCTACGTGGGGAGTCAGTGATGCGACCGTCACCCTCAACACGGGCCGTCCATTGGAACTGACGGGGGATGCCATCAGAAGGTGTAACCTCTTCCCAGACCTGTGATCAACGTTAGCCTTCATCCCGGCCGGGTTGAACATGCATTCGAGGTTCACTCACCATAGGTCCGATGTTGGGGGCAGCCTGGGTCAGGATGCCAGTGCGGTTGTTGAGATAACGTTCCTTGTCGCCCTCATTGGGCTCAGTCCAGGCCTGGTAGAAGTCATAGAAGACGACGTCAGGGTGGGTCAAGATAAGATCGGTGTTGAGATGGTCGATCAAGTTGGAACCGACAGGAAGGTCAATCCACTGGTCCCTGGAGATAAAGTCCTCGCCATCTTTGGAGCCAGCAACGATTTCAAGCTGGTCACGGGGGCCGATACCGCCTACCATGGTCTGTCAGCATTTCCATACAGAACGAACCACCCTCCGAAAACTTACTGCGCATCAAAAGCTTGGCAGAGCCGAAAGTACCAGCGGAAAAGATGACACCACCCTTGGCGCTAATCTTGACTTCACCACTGTAGCCACCGTCCCTCAAGCATTCGAGCTCAACGCCAGTAACCTTTCCGCCTGTTCTGATGGCGCGGCGAACAGCACTGCCAGTCCAGAGGTCAAAGTTGTCACGGTTGTTGGCCGAAACAAGATATGTGGCAAGCGGGCCATCTCTCTCGCCATAACGGAACATGAAGTGGGTATGGGCGAAGGCGCCGTTCTTCTCGTTGGGCGACTGGTTGGCAACAACCTCCTTGTAGCCAGACTTCTTGAGACCGCTGGAAAGAACATCGAAGCCCTCGCGGCGATAGAGAACGCCGTCGGCGGATGGCTTGAAGGTTCCGGGAATACGATCAAAGACACGTTTGGCGGCAGCCTCGACATCCTTGGACTTCCAGCCCGCGGGGAAGTTGTAGTCCCAGTCAGACGCGGGCGGCTAATAGCTATGTAAGCAAGTATTTTGCAGGAGGAGGATAGACTCAAAATTACCTTCCACCAAAGACCGGCATTGACGGCAGTACCGCCGCCCAAAACACAACCGGCCATCTGGTCAGTGTCAGTGCAAGCGATGCCAGCACTGTCGACCCAAATCTGGTTGCAGAGGCCGGGCACGTCAAAGCGAGTAAGGTTGGTACCCTCGAGCCACTTGGGCTTCATGGTGCCACCCCAGCGGCCAGAAGAAGGAGGTCCCTTTTCGATGAGCAGGACGCTATGGCCGGCGGCACTGAGCTTGTCCGCGACGGGGATGCCACCGGCACCGCCACCAACCACAATGTAGTCGTAGACCTTCTCCGGAGCAGGAGTGCACTCAGCACCGACTCCAGGAACACTGGAGAATCGTCAGCATCGTTGGTTTCTACACCATTGGGACTGTTACTCACCCCTCGCAGTTGGTCTCGGGAGTCGTAGTAGCCAACTCAGCCCACTCGGCATACGAGTCCGAGACGGCATCCTCTAAGGGGGCACCCCATTGACCAAAGCCGGCATCGTGGAAGCCGAACGTAGCCGCGTCGGGGCAAGTTGGGTTCTCCAGACCAGAGCTGCCAGCCGCATGGCCCAAAACAAGAAATCCTTGCGTAGTCTCGACGCTCCCGGTTGTACCCTCCTGGTTCCATGAGAAGCAGTTTTGGCAACGGTAGATTAACTCGAAGTGGGTATCGGTAACGTTTGAAGAGACCTGGGTGAGCTTGGCATCGCCAGTGTAGACGCCGGGCAAGGTGTAGCCCGTGGCCCAGCGGAAAGAAGTCTGGACAGTTCCCTCGGAGGCCCAGGCAACCAAGAGCAAGGCGTTGATCATTTGACCGGACTGACCGTGTGAGAGACCGCACCAACCGGGGGCAGCAGCGTCCTCGATTTTGCAGCGCTGTTATCTGTCAGCACAAGAACGGGTGCGGATTGATGGTTCACGTACGAGGATGCCGAGGTACTCGTTGGCATTCTTGGTCAAAGCATCACCCGGGAGAGCCAAGCCGAAGGTGAACGGAGAGGCTTCGGTGGCTGAGGTGCCTTGGCTCCATGTCTTGAATTTGATGCCGGACGCCTGATCAGTGTAGGTGCCATCGGCCATTTGAGCAACGCCATGTTGCAGGTCTGTCAATCGTCAGCCGGGCGGCTTTCTAGAGCCCATCAGGAGCACTTACACAGCGACGCCGCAAGGGCGGTTGCGCCAACACGGCTGAGAAACTTCATTGTCGGTTTCCAGAACGGCCAAAGCACAGGACGATTCTGAATTCAGCGCTGGGCCAGGAAAGACAAGCCAGCCTCCTCATAAAGCCGTTTTGGGCTGGGGGCGGCCATGGATATAACCACATCGAGAGGGTAAGCTGACTGTACCTGACTCCGCATTCCCAGGATCGAATCACGGAAGCGCAGTCCGGGGAAAACAAATGGAATGTCACCGATAGGATGGATCCACGGCAGAATCAGAGCCGGTGACTTGGAGGAGATGTAAGGAAATAAATTGCGCTGCATGGCCAGAGTATAGCCTTTGCCGAGTGAATATGGGATCTGCGGCGTTTGGCGAGGCCATGCTTGATATGAAGGGAGCGGATAGATTGGAGAAGGAGCCGCGCAGTGGGGCTTCCCCAAGTTTTCCCCAGGGCGGAAGAAGCTGATGAGTTTGACGAGGAGGCGGCATGGCACGCGGAGGCAGGGGAGTCCCAGAGGAGGGAGGCAAGGCACCGAACGGAAGCAGACGCCGACACGGGACGTCTCGACACATGGCCAAGCATTGCCATGTATGAACCCGTAATCTTGCCTGCATAGTCGCTGACGTTGTCTGTCTCCATTCTCAGGGGCCTCGTTTGCGCTCCAATCTCAGGCGCCTTGGTACCAAACGGCATCATCGGGCTGCAGATCCCAAAGATCACGGTGCACTCTGAGGTGGTGACCAACATGGGTGCGTCGACTCAATGCAACATTCGGCGTAGCGCAGAGGGAGAATGTTGACAGACAGCCGAGTCCTTGGAGAAATCCGCAACCCCTCTTCGGTGGCGTGGGTGATTTAGTTGGCCTGAATGAAGTTCGATAGTTGCGGAGAGACCAGATCCGGATGTTGCCGTGAAGGTGAATGTCAACGGTGTGGCGGCAAAGAGAGCGGCAACAACGGGGAATTTCCAACGGCTCCAGAACGGCGCGGTAGAGGGGTCCTTGGAAGGCCCTTGGCTCGGGGTTGGCCGGTTCCAGAAAAAATTCCGTAGTGGTGCTCAACGTGGTAATCTCCCCCACTTTGGATAAAGTCCCGACAGTCAGCCATCAGCGTCTACTGGAGCTGTAGTCGAGTTTGACCCATTGTGCTCTTCAATCAGGCTATACCCAATCAACTTGCGTATAGTAGATCTCGCGGTCCGTCGGGCCAGCCCTAGCATCAAGACCGTGGCGACTGCTCACGAGGCCGCCCTGTTTGGCGATGCCTGTCGGTGCATTGTGGGGAGAGCATGCGATGGAAATATGTGTGGGTAATAAACGAGGCGGTTGAAGGCGGGTGGCCTGGACGTCATGCTTTGATCGGTCGATACCTTATGCGGCGGAGGGGCGATGTCAAGTCGCGTTCGGGGAAGAAAAGCGCAAGGAGAAGCAGAAAGCAGCAGAGAAGAAAGTAAGGGCGCAGAATGGCATATATGTATGTATCTGTCATCATAATAAAGGCCCGACCAAGAACCCAAGATGCTTGGGTCCTGTTTGGTGTCAACACCGTGTGTGAAGAAAGTGGAGGGGCCGCAGCAGACAAGCAACTTCAACTGCCGTGCAACTGTCCAGCTACCTACCTAGCTCCCGTGACCTGACTGCCGGATTGCATTTCAGTCTCTGTCGCTTGTCCCGTGACCTCATGACAGTCTTGAGTCTGGGGGAAGAGCGAGCTGGGGATTTGTGGGTCATCACCTCACTCACTGCCTGTTTAAGACCGGATGCCCGTCTCCGCCCCTTCCCCAACTTGAAACACAAAAGTCAACTCTTCTTTTCACTTCAAAGATACCTGTAGCTAAATGGAGATGATCTGAAGCATTGCTTCTTGTGCGAAGTAAGTCTCTAGATTCTGATTTATGAGCAGGCCTTCATCAAGCGCCCATGATTTCGATAGGTAGGTGGCCAAGCCAGGGTCGACAATGAGGTGAGATGCTGCACTAACACTGCGTGCCATAGCCAGTGAGCTCACACGTTAGAGCTTTATCTCAGCCAATCCTCGGCACTTAAGTTACACGATAATGGCAGAGCACGGCATCGATGCTTTTCGTCAGAAAGTGCGGGTTGATATTGGCTTTCCTGCACCCAACCCCACAATCCTGGAGGACAGCCAGTCTCTCATTCGACAGACAATCTGGGGCACACACAACTTCATCTGCCACCCATCCTCGACGACCTCGCTTTCCTGGATTGCTGACTTCGTCTGCAGCTTTGACTGGTTCCTCACGATGGCATGGACTCCTAAAGCCTCCCATCATGGGCAGAGCCGGCCCGTTTCATATACACACTCTGATCCTTTCAACCCGGCATTTGCGGCCTAATGCTATCCACAGTAGTTCAAATGGCGCTCTTGTGGTTCTTTATAAACTGCCAAAGTCGTCGTGCGCCGGGTAGATGACGGCTTTGGGATGACAACTTCAGCATCCCTAACTGATCTTTGATACCATCAACATGAAGGTCTTCACCATTGTTGCCGCCCTTTCACTTAGTGTTGCCGACGTCTCGGCTCACTACATCTTCCAGCAGTTCGGTGTTGGCTCAACAAAGTTTGGCCTCTTTGAGCACATCCGCAAGAACAACAACCACAACTCGCCAGTCACCAGCCTGTCAGACAACAACCTCCGCTGCAACGTCGGAGGAGCTTCAGGTGCCAGCACAAGTGTTGTCAATGTCAAGGCTGGAGATTCCGTGACCTTTTATACCGATCAGGCTGTGTACCATCAAGGACCCATCTCCCTGTACCTGTCCAAGGCTCCAGGCTCTGTCAAGGACTATGATGGATCCGGTGATTGGTTCAAGATCTACGACTGGGGCCCGACCATCAACGGTGGTCAGTCATCTTGGCCAATGAGATGTAAGTCTGCTTAGAATTCATACCATCCGTAATCGACGTCAGGTGCCCTAACTTCACCTCTCCACAGCATCCTACCAAGCCAACCTGCCCAGGTGCATCCCCAACGGAGAGTACCTCCTCCGCATCCAATCCCTCGCCATTCACAACCCAGGCTCTACCCCCCAGTTCTACATTAGCTGCGCGCAAATCAACGTGTCTGGTGGTGGAAGCTCGAACCCCAGCCCCACCGTCAAGATCCCCGGTGCTTTCAAGGCTACAGACCCTGGATACACTGCCAATGTAAGTCTCGCTACTGCCAGTGATAGAAATCCTAAGACTGACTTCCTTGGTAGATCTACAACAACCTCCAATCCTACACCGTCCCAGGACCCAAGGTGTTCTCTTGCTAAGCTAGCACCGGTCGAAAAATGGAAATGTTACGTACATAGTTACACATAAATGCGCTGTTTTTGTTGCTGGATTCCAAGGCAAGCACGCATTGATTGTTTCAGGTTTGATCCTCTGTGCCTTGCAAGCGGGACTTTCGGTGACCCGTGCGGTTTTTTCACAGTAAAATGGGATTTAGCTGCCGTTTGGCCGCGATTTTGGCCATTAAATTATGTTGGATCTTTGTGTAACTACGCTTCCACCACGCCTCTATTTAACCACGTATCTTTCACCTTAAGTATCTAAGCCAATACTTCTTTAATTGAGAGAACGAAATGATATTTGGATTCTTTACTCCGTTACCTACAGTTTGGTATATATCATATATAAGTTAGACTACTTTTAAATGTATGTTTTCTATCTGTGAGAGTAAAAGTAGATATTTAATGTGAAAAAAAGCACAGGTCACCGAAAGTCCCGCTTGCAAGGCACAGCTGCTGGTGGTCTGATGCTTCCCGTCCCGGGCTGACCGGACCGTCTCCCCCCTGTTCCGCCGAAGGATCGGCAGTGAGTCTCCACTTCGCCGGTCCCTACTTCTTCGGGCTCGGAGGAAGCATTTCATTCGTGGCCGGGCTACCTCGCCGGCCTTATACCTTTTTCCCAGTTCACACTCGAAGAGAATTCCAAAGCTCTACGCACTATTCCCAAAGAACTTTGTAATCTTCTGACTCCCAGCTCCCGCCAGCGCAACCTTGCCCTTCTTCTTCACCGGACTCCTCCCAGACTTGTTACTTGTCGCGCTGATCTTTGGCCTCTCTTTAATAGGTGACTCCCACTTTGTCGAGTCCTCCACTTTCACCCCTTTGCTTGGTGATTTCTCCTCTTTTACATTCTTGCTTGGTGATTCCTCACCTTTCACTTTCTTGCCCGGCGGCTCCCCCTCTATCCCCTCTGAATCATCCACCTCCCGTTTCACCCCTTTCTTCCCCTCTGCCACGTCAATCCTCACCCCCTCCTCATCCTCCCTCTTAATCTCCTCCACACTCTTAACCTCCTTCCCCCCGTCGACCTTCTCCACCTCCACCTCCCCCTTCATCGGCTGCGTCTTTTTGTTCTTCGCCGCAGCATTAGCAAAGAAATTCGCAATATTCCCCTTATTCTCTTTGCTCGCCACCGGCACAACAAAAACAGCATCATTATTCCCAACCTTTCCCACCTCCTTACTAACAGGGTAAACCTCCAGCTCCCCCGCATAAGGCCTCAACAACCCCTGCAACTCCTTGCTCCATTCACCCCTTTTCGGGTCCAACCAAACCCTCAACTCCTCTGAGTCTGGATCAAGAATGACGGGCATGCGGTCATGAAGGAATTTCAACTGGTCATTGCTCGAGGTGGTGATGACGGTGTAACTCCACACCTTTCTCATCTCACCCTCCTCCTCGAGAAGAGGCGGCAGCGTAGCGCAATCCCACAGCCCAGCCAAAAGCATCAATTTCCCATCTTTTCTCTTGACATAATGCGGTATCTTTTCCTTGCCCTTTTGAAGCCACTCGTAAAACCCCTGCGCGATCACCACGCAGCGCTTCTTTGACTTCATGCTCGCCCACATCCCCCCTGGTTGGGCGAGGGAGTCGTCCCGGCAGTTGATGGTTTTGAGGGTGGAGGGGAAGGAGGGGTTGGATTTGGTCCAGAAGGGGATGAGGCCCCATTTCATCGATTGGAGCTTGAATGGTGTCGTTGTGGGGGGTGATTGTGATGGTGGGGATGGGGGTGGGGTGGAAGTATCCTGATCTTGGGGTTCATCATGGGAAGCTTCTGCCTGGTGATGGCCAGCTCCTCGCTCGCCGACATCCGCGCGGTAGACTACACCGTTGTAGCCTGGGGCAAAGTTGTAGGATTGGCGGGGGGCGCCGTCGCCTTCATCGGCGGGGGCGTCGTCGACTTGGAGGTCGTAGTCGTTTTGGAGGATGTGGCGGACCTGGGACGGCCGCTTGAGGAATGGTTAGTGAGGACTGAGGAGCGTCGCTGGTGGGCAGGATTGGGTGTTGGGGGGTGACGAGCTTACTAGGGCCATGGCATATCTACCGCACATGTTGAACTCGAAAAACAATATCCCTCTTCTGATATCGACAGATAATCCGCTTAAGTCACAAACAACCAGTTGTGACGGCAATTCCAGGCTTGTGCAATGGTTGTTGGTTCAAAGTTCTGAGATGTGATGACGTAAACGGTTAGACGCGACAAAGCGGACCCCCGCCCCACCAAGACGCGATTTGAAGTCGCCAAGTCACGTGGTACCTTAATTGCTACCCCTGAACTGCTGGGTTTGGCAACCTGCACCCATGCAAACTAACTTTTGGTGCGGGTGTAGTATATCTGCTTTTCATACTTATTAGATTCGTTGGCTTGGAAAAGATCTATCGTTCAGTTTCATTTCCTACCTTAACTTGTACAAATTTAAAGCCGAACTATTAAAGTTTGGGCTACACTATCAGAATTACGTACATACAATCCGTATTAGCCTTGGAACCCCATCGACGAAGGTTTCTCACTAAGGTACTACCAGGAGTGGTTTGTTTACAATGCTGTCTCCTGTAACCCTAGTACACCTACCTCGTCATAGGTTGATTTGACAACTCCATACACCACACCATGTTTCCTCAACCTTCTCAAAAGTCCGCACATAATCCGGCTCTTTTCCCGTGTAACCACTTTCTCTCCACCACCGTAACTCGTCCACTATATCGTCGCGGAATTCCTGTCCAATCTTCACAATTCGTATCTTCGCCGCCACTCTAATGAGCTTAGAGATTAGCTCATGCTCAAGGGTGTAGTTTCAACAACACATTAGGTATTGTCGATATTTGTTGGATATTTCCGATTCGTTCTTCGTGATCTTGTTGTTTTGCTATGAAAATTCCAAGAACTAAACCAGTTACGACACTTTCGACTGAATGTATGGAGCAATGTAACTACCTTACCTACCTCGGCATGTTTATCTTGACCCTGGGGTTAGTTCCATCTGCTTTACTGCGGCGAGGATTGAAATACTTCAAGGAACCCATGATTTGCTTCTAGCTTTCTAGCTTAGGGATAAGAAGGAGTCTAGGTGAGGGGGTGGTTCATGCAAGCAGGACAGGCCGCGATTTAACCGCGCGGGGCAGGCGCGTCAGCCTAGATTCAATGTTCGCTGATAAAACGCCTTGCCAAGTGAAGCTGAAATACAATGTTGACAAACCCTCTGCCCCTCATCTATAACTGCAACTACCTTGCCCAGCATGTCCTTTCTGGATCGTCAATATCCCAAAATTATGGAGGGCAGTGACGAGTTGATCCTAACCCAAGAGGGTATCCCGCCAGACGCTCACGTCAACATTGAAAGAATCAAGAGCAAGATCTGGGAGCTGTATAACAACAAGTCGTCGTTGAGAGTCAACATTCGCGACTGCCCCGTGTGCAGGAGTAGCCGTCAATTTGAAGGGTATCCATGTCCACCATACTGGAGACTTGCAGCCTCCGCGAATTCCGGTTGCCATATTTGCACTGCGATACACGCTGCAGTGTCCGAGTTCGCGTTCCCGCTCTGGCAAGGCGACCCACTGTTCACGCCTCTTCACCCTTCCTTCCGTGTTGCTTTAAATGAACCTCACAACGGGCTGTTGAAAATTCAGCTCCTCTGTACTGGAGGCAACAAGCTCGGTTCTGTCGCGGGGGTTGAGATATTCTCGACTAGAGCCGGTAAGTATGGAAGGCTTTGTGTCTTGTGAATGGATGCTGACATGAGGGGGCAGACTCTCAGTATGCGGTTTTTGGCGTCGCAAAAGATATCCCACCAGTACTCGACATCGAATCCTGTCTGGATTTTGTTCGTCCTCGACTACAGCGTTGTGGGTTATCCCATGTACTGTGCAAGCCTAACCCGCACATATCCGACTACCCCGCGCGATTTCTCGTCATCGATAGTAAAGCACCCCTCCCTATTCTTCGGCTTGTCGATCAGAAGGAGGTGAAGTCGCCTTACATTGCGCTTAGCCATTGTTGGGGGAACAAGGAAGGCATTATTGAGACAACGTCCAACTCGATCGAAAGGCATAGAACTTCAGGAATTCCGATTGCGGACCTCCCAAAGTCGCACCTTCCCCAACAAAAAATTTTTCTTGGCACCCACTGATGAATGGCCTACCAGTGGGCCCCAGGGAAATAGGCCATTTTTGGCCGTAGCCCTCACCGGGCCCTGTTAGTGGCACTACCAGCCACCAAAAACACCCATTTTCGATCGAAATCACCGCCATCGACGACGACGAAAAATCGACTTTAACACCTCGCGCGGTGGGCTATTACCCTCAAAAAGATAGCCCTGGGAAGGACCGCGATTACGAGTGATGTTACGCGCATATTTCCGCATACACGCGCATCCAGCACCATCGAAATCGATGCAACTACCCCCTTTGGCCATCTCGAGCTGGCAGCTTTACCATCCACCAGCCCCGTACACGCATCCTCGAACACCATATACAAGCATAGGGAAGGGTATATACAAGCCGTTTGACCAGGAACCGGAGCCGGGTCACGGTGAACAGAGGGCTATTCAGACGCCCTCGCCTGATTGCCAACGCGATGACGCAAAGGCTTGAAAGTGGTATATACGTGTGGCCTATGGCCCTGGGTGGACTCATCATGTATTTATATACAGTATACTACCACAGCCCTCACCTACCACTGAGTAGTATTTTCACGCCCGGCAAGCCGGGCAGGGCTAATAAACGTTACACACACACACACACACCTCCCAAAGTCGTTCCGGGACACAGCATTCATCGCACAGGCTCTTGATATCCATCACTTGTGGATCGACTCGCTTTGCATCATTCAAGATGACGAACAGGATTGGGCGCAAGAATCTGTCAAAATGGCCGACGTCTATTCTGCCGCCATCTTGACTATCGCCATCACCGGATCGGTGAACCCATCCGGCGGCTGTTTATTTCCCCGGAGACAGCACTTGGACAAGGTCGACGACCCAGTTTTGTGCACCGGAATAGCTTCCCGCGTCGAACGTCTCAACTTGCCACCTGAGGTCCGAATGCGTTACGAGCGTGTCTGCCATCAACGGATGGAGGGCCAGCACACAAGCTGGGAAGAAGTGGACACACAGATATCGCCGCTTTTAACTCGGGCTTGGGCGTTTCAAGAAAAGATTCTTTCACCGCGGATGATCCATTTTCACGGCGAAGAAATGATATGGGAGTGCAATGAAGAGCACGCCTGCGAATGCGGATACGAGCCCCTGGGGGGTCATGATCCAACCCGTACTAGCTCCATCGTTGCTCGTGCAGTTGAGAGCGGACGAAGAGAGGAAATATGGCAGTTATGGGCTGATCTCGTGGTGAAGTACATTCTGCTGGATATCACCTTTGAGAAGGACAGGCTTCCTGCCCTTGCAGGACTGGGAAAGTACCTGTCCAGAATTTTGGACTGTACGTATATGGCGGGCTTGTGGAAGGAAGATTTCGGAAGACAGCTATTGTGGAACAGGGACTATCTCGGCCGGAACCCGTCTCCTAGTCACCGAGCACAACAAGTACCAACGTGGACTTGGGCATCGGTCGTCCTTATCTCCAAGCGGGAAACAAAGCAAAGCATCAAGTCAATGACTACTTATTTGACTAGTCACGGCATGAAGTTTTGCTTACACCAAAACTTCAAAGTCGACATTGACGACGAGTCGTGGAGAGCTTGGGAATCGTACACAGTTCCTCCCAACAAGGGAAGACTTCAAGTTACAGGGTCGGTGATGTCTTTCACACTAGAGATTGATGAGGACAAGGGAGACTACAACTTTTACCCTGTCTCTTCAGAGTGGTATGGGCCGGAGTATGGGCCGGGTGGATACCGGCTGAGGTCATGGGTCTACCTTGATATATCAGAGGGCCCGAATTGTCTGTTTCAGCCTGGAATCTTGGAGGTCGAAGTATTTGGGATACTTGTTGGTAGAGCATGGTACAGCGCGAAAGGGGAGCAGCACGACACAATGAATGACATCGTAACGGGTGATGATGAATTGGCGGATTGCGGTCTCACGAGGTTAGTAGAAGATCAGGTTCTGATACTGAAGCGAGTGGATCCAGATTCTTTTGAGCGCGTTGGGATGGCTCGGCTGGTTCTTAGCGACGCGAACCGTGAAAACGCGTTTGGGAGCTGCTTCCAAGGGGCGGAATGTGTTACATTGACTATGACATAGAAGGTGGGTAGAATGCTACCTCGGGGTTGGCTACCTGACTTATTTTTCTAATTACCTGTATGTATATGCAATTGCCTAGAAGCTAGATAGGCATCTATGTATACGAGGTCTATGAACGATCCCGTTGACCCGTTACTCTCGAACATCCGAGTGCAATATACCTGAAGTCAAGAGACATTTATTTCGTCTCGTGTGGGAACTGCACTGTAATAATCGATTGGACAAGAAGTTACATATCTCTTTTTCATTTGCTTGGCGGAGGGCTTTTAGAGGTCCGGTATCTCCACAATAATCGCGTGAGCTTTTGCAATCGGAAATGATTTTGCGAGACTTTTTCTGAATAAGTTACCGGCTGCAGGGGCTATGACATTGTCTTAAGATGAACTTCCATAAGGTAGTCTGCATAGATCTGTTATTTCGTCTTTTTACCTTGAGCCATTAACCGTTCTTTTACGTTTAACAGGTTTTGATCATAGAGACAAGGTCTAGACAATTCCAATTGAAGTCAGTAGATAGCCACTCTCTGAAATGCAGGCACCGATACGGTTGTAAAACTGGACTTGGTGTGGAAATTCCCGGTGTACATTATCACTCCTGTTTATAGATTTTATACGAAGCAGATAAGACCAGAATGTGTTCCAGAACAACGGCAATTACATTGTAATCGTTAAAGCCCCTTAGGCACTTTCCTCCAGGTAGGCTCCCTCATCCCTACCCGCCTCACCTAACCCCTCCCCACCCCCCTCCTCAGCCCTAAACCTCTTCCCCGCCGCCAGCAGCTCCCTGACTTGCTCCGGCGAATACAGCTTCCTCCCCGTCTCCAAGACCATCTCCACAACCCACGGGTTAACCGACCCCCCAACCTCCACCACCTTCCTCACAAGATACCTTAACACAGGGCTCACCTCCGTCCCCAACAGACCCCGCTCCTTCCGCCCTATGTCATAACTGGCAAAAAACACCGCGTTCCTCGCTGCCCTCATAATCAAACTCTTCCCCCCCTTTTCAACCACCCCAGCGTGATCCTCCAGCTCAAAGAGATAAACACACAGCCTTTGCGAACGGCTCGCTGCTGCTATATCCAGTAGCGTGCAAGAGTCATGCCCGGCGAAGCGAAGCCTCACGTCGTATAAAAGTGAGATGAGCGCTGATAGGGAGGTGGAGATCTTGACGATGTAAGCCAGGGAGGTTTCTTCAAGCCCGAGGGCGATCATCCGAGCTAGGATGAGAGCTTCGGGGCCGGAGTTGTAGAGGTTGTCCTCGCTGTACTCGATTGAGGACACCTCAAGGTTCTGGTGTCTTGACAGGAAACCACTGGGCGTCAACGCAGTCGCCGCACTGACTAGGGCACCTGTTGCCGGGTCGAGGAATTGGATCAAGAGGTTGAGGAGAGGGTGATTGGTAGCGATGAGCTGGTCAAATGCCAAGAGTAAGCCAAACAGGGACTGACAGGCTAGCCCTTGGAAGGAGCTGTTTAGGGTCTTGTTGGTGAGAATATCGCTGTGCAGAGCGGCACGGAGAAAAGGATTGAGGTACTCCTGTCTTGCTCGCTCAGGCGTGAGGCTAAAGGCAGATGCTCGTCCAGATCTTATGCGCTCAGACATGAGGTACTCCTTGACGGTGTAATGAGCCAGTCTGATGGAGCGCCCAACGCAGCCCCAATCCAGGCCATGCCCGTCAAAGTAAATGTGGGCTTGGCTGACATCAGGTGAGATGGCGAGAAGGCAGATGCAGACTTCCTGCAAGGCTTCGATACCGAATAGCTGATCTTGAACGACGTCTAATATTCCGCTTTTGCCGCTGTCAAGATCACGGTCCCTGTCTGATGCTTTTTGGTCTTGTCCATCAGCAATCACATCTCCCCACAGCACAGCCGATCGAAGGAGCTCCGCAGTCAATGGGGTTGAAAGGCCCTTGTCTGAGCAGAGAATGGCCAGCGCGCGAAAGGCAAGGGGCTTGGACGCGTCTGGTATGCTGCAGAGGATACGTTCGTAGGTTTCGTCGAGTGTGGTTGGCAATGTGGTGAGAGCCTTTCTCACGGCCTGTTGCTTGTTGAGTGTTCTCAGGGTGAGGATCTGGCAGTTGGCCCAGCGAAACATACCCTTTGCCCCTTTCACAAGAGCATCTTCGATTTCTTCAAGCAGAGGACCTGGCCACGCTGCAAACTTTTGATCCAAATGTAGAGTGCGATGAACGTAGCGGCGAATATCCTGATCCACGATTGGATTAGACATGGAGAGTGTTAACGCTATTGGCTCTAATGCTCGTCGAATGTCGACCTCGTCCCGGCTGGTCGCCAGAATGTGGACATTGGAGAGTTTTGGGTGCGTGATAAGCATGTAGAGAAAAAATAGCAGTAGCTGCCGTTCTCCAGCTTCGTCGACTGCATCGATGACGATATTAATTCTGTTGAACTGCTTTGCTAAATCTTGCAAAATTTCCATCAGATCTGCAAGGGTACAAGCTCCGGATGTCCGAGCAAATTTGAGCTTTTCTGGAATGTACTGCAACTGTCGACAAAGCTGGTTGATGACAGCTGCCAAGAGCTTTGGGCGTTCATCGAGGTGAGACCCTTGTCTAGCATGGTAGCAGTAGTGGTACGCAATGCCCTCTGGAATCGTGTCTTTCTGCACGGTGGCACGAGCTTTGATGGTTTCGATCAGATATGATGCGAGGATGGTTTTGCCAGCTCCAGGAATGCCATAAAGCCAGAGCAGAGGCTTGGTGCCCGAGGTCCAGGTTCGCCATTCATCGGTTTGGAACGTCCAGTCCCCAGTCCCGGCTTCATGTAGCTGAAGGGCGGAATTGTGATTAGCGGAAGAATCCACAGTGGTTTGGAGTAGCCAATCCAGGATACTTTGCCGCTCAGCGCCTGTTCAAACGACAACTTGTCAGTTGGCAAAACACCCGGGGCACGTGAAGAGCGGAGTTCGATGACCAACTGGATAGTGAATCGTTGAGCTGTTCGACGTTTAATCTCAAAGTCCTCATCTCTCCCCTATTCTTGGTCAACACTGTGCTCGTTATAGAGGGATAAGGATACCGGACATACGCGATATCAGCAGTCAGAACAAGACTGATGGTGTTCTTATACGAAGTTAGCTCAGTGAGCATTTTTTGGGCCTGTGACCGTTTTTGTGGCCATGTAAGAGTCGCCCAAGTAGAGGTAATGACACGCTGGAATCGCACTCCTTTCTTGCCATTGGGTACGGTGTTCTCGATCCCGCTATCAGCCAGCAGCTTCTCTAATTCTCCCAAGACGACGCGGCAACCGATGGCAGGAGCTTGTAAGGCAATGACGTATTGGCTGATTGTCTCGGTATCGACAAGAATGTTCAGCGAGTCGAACAGTCCTTTGAGAGTGGAAATCTCGATGAGCATGTGTCGAAGATCTGCTGGAACGTCTTGGATGGCGCCGATGTATTGTTTGCAGAGTTTCATAACCTGACCAGCGACCTGGACTACGGCTATGACGCTGGCTGCAAGAGATAGGGGGTCCATCGAACATGATTGCTGTCATCACCGCACCTTGGGTTTCGGGCGATCAATTTTGAGCAATTCTAAATTAGAATTTGGGTTGTTATTAGAATTTGTAATAACAACCCCATCGTCATGCTGTGCCACACAAGGCTCTGAGACGGGCGTTTTGGTAGCATGCAGGCAGGCAACATCGAACATTACCCCGCTTCCGAGTTGTGTTTATTACTTTGGCCTTGACTACTTAGATCCAAGTGCATCAAAAGACAGATTGCTTACATCTCAATCCGGTTGCTCATCGTCAAGGTCACCGATATACTCGGCGAAACACCAAAAAGACTGAACAAGAGGCGCCTTCGGCTGTCCGAAGGCAGCAAAAAAGACGTTGTGGCATGACTCTCCCGCCGGGAATTGAACCCGGGTCTCGAGCGTTGTTGGATTGACAAGCTCACATACTGACCACTATACTACGGAAGATTTACAGATGTTAACACCTGTCGTAGCTTGGCAGTGCAGGCTGCGTTGCAATTTATATCTAAAACCTATTCCCGTGCAACAGCACGAGGTTTGTGGCTAATGTCGTTTTTGGACACACTTATGCAGAGAAAAGTGATAAGGATCTCGAACAAATTGTGCTGCGAGATGTCTAGATATATATGGCTAGTTCTCTAAGGCATAGTAGTAAAGTGACGCAGAGATTAAAGAAAGACAACAAGAATGGAAGACTGCAAGGCAAACACAAACTGTAACTACCTACCTACCTACCTAACTCTTATATCAAGCATGCCCCCATTCATGGCGCATAACTGAACCAACATCAAGTACCTAAATTGATTCTTCTTTCCTACTGACACCCAAAGATATGTGCCTTGGGTGGGTACCTTTACCGCTATTAATGTCAACATGATGTAAACTCGGACCAACTGACAAGCATTTGGAACATTTCCAACTACACCCACCGATCCCAGTTGTGAGATCTATTTAATCCTAAGCTACGAGCCAAGTCGGAGCCAAGTCGGAGTCAGGACTTCTTTGGCTTGGCCCAACACCTGTCCAGCTGAATATCGGTCTGTGTGCTGTATTGGTATGTACGGGGGCTTTTATGCGTGTTGGTGTGCAGCAGCAGCTATGCCTGTGTCGTATCTCAACTATCTGAACCAAACCGCATGGAGGAGGATGCATATGGCTTGGTATTATCTGAGCACCTCGCTAAAAGTTCTCTTGTAGCGCCATATCTACAGTTCAATCCGATTCATGATAGCCAAAGTCGACCTGAAGCACCTTGCAAGCTGTTGGCAGTATTTCTCACAAGGGTTTTGGTTCACTGGCGCCGCGATTGCGAGTGGTTTGCTGGGCGAGTATGGACTTTGCAACATTATGTCTAGATATCTGCAGGCAAATCATTGGTGAAGGACTATAACGATACCTTGCGAAGAGGGGTTGTTATGTTGGACATTTGGCAGTATAACTGAAGTAGGTATGATTGATGTACCTTATGTATGTACATACATACATACAAGGGGCAAAAAATCAAGAAATATCGGGATTGGTCATTGAGAATTGCGAAAAAGGTGGGGCTTCAAAATTGTTAGCGCATCAGATTAACAGTCGCAAAATTTGGGCGTCTCAGGACCCGTTTTCAAACAACTCACAGTCAATCCACCATGTTGCCGTCAGATCGTGCCATCCACATCCTCGGGGTTGGAAACATCGGCAAATATGTTGCGCACGCACTGGCAACACACGCCCCAAGAGTTCCCGTGACATTGATCTTCCACAAAAAAGACTCGTACGACAAATTCGTCGACGGCGGCAGGAAAATCACAAAATGGGTCGATCAAGAGACCCAAGACGTCAAATCCGGCTTCAAAGCCGAGTGGATTGGACAATCTAGGCCTGGCTCACCACACATCAACAATCTGATCGTCGCAACAAAGTGCCAGCAGACCTTGACTCCTCTCGGCTTCCTCTCGCCTCGCCTCGATCGCACCTCGACCGTCCTGTTGCTACAAAACGGCATGGGTGTCCGAGAAGAACTCAATTCCAAGATCATCGCCTTCCGATCCCCAGAGACTCGCCCCTCATACTGGAACGGTATCTGCAGCACAGGTGTCTTTGGCCGCGGTGACCCCAGCAAGCCCGTCTGCCCCTTCACTTTCCAAGTGGCCGGGAACGGCCCGCTCAACATCGGGCCCTCGAGCGAGGACGAGGAAATATCCAAGACTCATCCCCTTTGCCAGGCCCTCTACAAGGCTTCCCCAACCCTCCGGCCCGAGGTGCTCGACTATCAAAAGATCCAACTAGCCCGGCTGCGTAAGCTCGTCATGAACGCTGTCATCAACCCCCTCACGGTCCTACATAGGTGCCCCAACGGTTCCCTCCGGAGTTTGGAAAGATACAGGGCTCTACCAGACAAGCCCGTCACCAGCCTCGCCGCGGAGTACAGGCCGTCTTCACTGGTGGCAGAAATCGGCCCCATTGTCCGCGCTGTGCTCAACATGCCCTGGGAAGATGCGAAAGCTGAGGAGGAGTGGTCAGATCTAGCCTTGCTGAGAGACGTCCTTCTGCTGGCGGACCGTACCGGTGAGAACCGCAGCTCGATGCTGCAGGATGTGGAGGGTGGCAGGCAGACCGAGATTGACTACATCTGCGGTTGGCTTATCAAGAAGGCGAGGGAGCACGGGCTGAAATGTCCAAGAGGGACTCAGAACCTGTATCATTACATCAAGTTCCGCAAATGGGAGAATGGCGTGGAGTTGAGAAGGTTACAGGGGCCACGACTTTGACCAGCAGTTAACTAAATATACCCAGTCCACAGAGTCCGCACAGGTTTCTCTCACTTTGGTCGAAACTGCCACGCAGCATTTCACCCCGGATACCGGACCGCTAAATGATCCTTACATAGGTAGATAGGTAGCCCAATCAACCAACACATAACCTTGTTCTCGCCACCCACCACCGTCCACGGAATGTTAAACTCCTCCACCCGTGACATTTCAATCCTCCACAGCCTCACCATCATCATCCCACTCCGCCCCTTCGCGCAGTTTAATCTCCTTGCCAGTCAACACATCAACCCCTCCGAGCTCACCGCTCGCAAGAACATGCGTCAAGATCCTCACCATCTTTGGAGCAGACATCCGCGCCGCAAGAACTCGCGACTGCCTCACCATATCCCCTCTCACTACCTGGCGCAGCCTGACAAAACGTCCCGGGCCACCGCAGCGTATGGTGAGCACTGGCTCGTTGTACACCGGGTCCGTGCTGGGCAGCACGAAGCTGACGAGCAGCACACGCAGACGCAGTGGGTCGCTGCAGTGTTGCGGGGGTTTCAGAGCATCGGAACAGATGACGGGCATGCGAAGTCGCAAACACCGTAGCGTGGGGAGCAGCGTGGCGATCATCGGACACACGTGGGAGTCGTCGCCGTGGTGGGGGTGATCCTGTGGTTCCGGGTGGGTGCTGCATAGGTCTAGCTCCAAGACACTCAGGTTGCTGGTTGATAGCAACAAGGAGCGTATTGTAGATGAGAAGAGGTACTTGCTTCCAACTTGAAAATAGTCCGATCCAAAGATGGCTTTGATGCGCAGGGTGCATAGCCTCTGGGATTGCCTCATGATACTGGCGAGGTGGGCAAGGTCGTCGTTCAGTTCCCTTACCCTCCTTCGCAACGACCAGAGACCCGGAGCGGAATTCCAGCTGTAACTGTTGGAGTCCAGGACAGTTTCGGGCCGTCGCATGACAAAGCCTTCCAGCTCAAGGTCGAGGGTCTCCATGAGATGGAGACTTGATTCCACGTACGGGGACAACACCATTTGTCGTAGTATCCTTGGTGTGATGTAAAGTTGGCGAGAGCACACGATATGGGCAAATTGATTCCATCGCTTGCAAACTGTGAGGCGTGATAGATCTGAGCGGAAGTACCGTGAGCCCACATGATCGAAGATTTGGATGAGGATCTCGGGCGGGAGTTTGAGTAGTGGCATGGCGTGTTGTACGTACGAGCCGGACGAAGAGACGGTGTGGTGTATAGGTATCTCGACAAGATTGGGAAATGGCTTCGCGTCAAAGAGCGGACTCGAGACTCGCGATATGTTAGGAGTTTGTTGCAAGTGAGCAGAATCTACGGCAGGTCAGGCAAACAAACAAGAACTGTACCAGCAACTGCGGGGTAGTAGCACACGGAACCTCGGACTCACATCGCACTGTTGGTGGCACGCAAACACCCGGGTTCAAGTTGATTCCACGGTTGGCGGGGCAACGGTAAGGGGTAAAGGGATAGACACACGTAAACACAAACCGGCGTTCAATTGAACGACGTTAACATTTAACTATCGGAGCGATCCAGCGCCTCTAAAATTCCAAAAGACAACAAAAAGTCAGGTGCAAGAATGCTCTGCACACCATGCCCAGCTGAACAGTTTCAAGCCGCATACTCAAACGAATGATTCCCCAGAAAAATGCATGCATGCACCACTCCCAACCCCCCTAACGACCAGCGTTGACATATGCTGCTGGATATGCTCCAAACCCACCGGCCTCCCACTCACTGTCAATCTCTACCTATCGTACCAGGGGGCCTTCCCCGGCGGCTGTTGCCACTCTTCTTCGGTGTACCCTGTATAAGTGGTGGTAGGCGCTGTATGAGCAGCAGTCCTTATTTGCACCGCCGGTGGGACTAGGGGGGTAGGGAGGCCAGAAGTACGCCACTGATAAGAACTCGAATCTCTTCGCATAGGACCGACTGTTGTCGGTAGCGGGCGAGTGTATGGCTCTTGATGAACCTGCTGCGGTACTGGAGCAGGTGGGAAGGATGGCTTAAACGGTAAAGGTGGTTCCCGACTAGCACCATACACAGGCTGCTGCCCAGCGCCATACGTAGCTTGCTGAGCATATGATTGCTGAGGAACATATGATTGCTGAGGAGCATATGACTGTTGGGCAGGATGTGCCCGAGGCATGGTCGGTGTGTTGTCGTGGTAGGCGGACGCTTCCGAGTCAGTGGCTGTGTGCAGAGACTCCAAGTCTTGCGCATCTTCCTCGGGGATATCTTCGGGTGGAACATACGGCGTGCCTGGCGGTGTGGGGGATCCATGCATCGACCCAACATATGTCGCGGATGAAGATTCCGAACCAACATATGTCACGGATGAAGATCTCGAACTATGTCCGGAAGAACGTCGGCTAGAGGATCTGTGTCCGACAGGATCTGGGCGAGACGAGGTGTGACTCGAAGAAGGACGGTGAGAAGAGTTGGTCCTCGAAGAACGTCGGCTCGATGAGTTCGACATCACGGAGCCTGGCCTTGGGGTCGCCATTTGCTCTGGCTCTGGAACGTAGGTCCCCGCCGATGCATACCCCACAGACTCGCTTGCCACAGTTGCGCTGGATGTTGAAGAAACTTCACTCCCTGCGTCGTACTGGGCAAAAAAGTTTCCAAAATCTCCGGGTCTCTCAGGTTGAGGATTTACTGTGGACCGGTCAGGAATTGATCCCCCCCCGGGTATGCCTTCTTGAGCATTGGAGTAACCAGGGTAAGCAGTGTTGCCGTCAGCGTTGGTACCATCGGGGTTGTTGTACTGCTCCTGAGAAGAGTTATTACGACCAGCATACCACTCGGCAAGTCTTTTTCTCTCCCGCTCCTCTCTTTTTCTTTGTCGGCGTTCTTCTTCTGTTTCGGAGCGGCGCCCATCTCGACTCGACATGGTGAAAAGATTACGTTGGTATCGAGGCTGTAGTGTCAAGTGGGCGTAGAGTAAGGTATGAAGGTAAACAGTCAAGCAGACAAAGGCAAGTTCCCAGGATAGAGGAATCAAGCGGCTTTCGGCGTGGAGGTCTCCAACATATATAGCCACCAGAATCAAAGTCGCGCGTCAGTCTGTACACAAAACATTTGAAACGGCCTGTTACAGAATGGCTCGAGCGGTGCGGGTGTCTGAGGCGAAACGGTCAGCTGCGTTTGTTGAGCACTGCTATGACACGATACGTGCGGGGTTTAACGGCCGTTAAATATGAGATTGAGGGTCCTTTCGAAGCGTGGAGTGAGTACCCATGTGGGGGTTATTGTGTGGTATGGATGGAAGGCATCTGTGGAATAGGTACACGGCTCATTAGAAGGATGTTTGACCATATGTATTGTAAGGGATTGGTCGTTCGGATGCAAAAGAAATGAGGCTCGGATTAAAGTCATTTCTAACTCAAAGGGCGAAGAATGAAGCTCAAGAAGGGCATCACGAAACATAATATGGGGTGCGAGGCAAACCAAGATATGGTTCAACACATGATGGAACATTGAAAGGAACACATTGGTGAATGATAGCCCCTTTTACCCCTTACATACCTGAAAGGATACTTTCCAGGCTCTTACGCAAGTCTTTTGTAGGCTCAGTATTGAAAATCACGAGCACAAAAGCGATGTGGCTGAATTTGCTACAAATACAACCGTGAGAGCTGCATCTTTTCGACACCTTCTAGGGTATTCTCAAAGCCTGGAGGCATTACGTAGGTTTTTGGATTGAGAGAGCGATCTGTTACTACCGAGGCAGCATACCGAGAGAGATAGAGAGGCTGGGATGGAAACCCAAATGCGATCTGCGGATTTACAGAAGTGCATCCGCTACAAAAGGTGGGTTGCATTGTCCGCCACTTTATCACTGTTAAATAACAGAACAGAAAAATCACGAAAACTGAAAAGTGTACCTTGCCTTTAGGTAAGGTAGTGGGTCTTAAAGACAGAGTGCCAAGCTGTGGCAGAATTGGCAAATGTGCTTGTGGTTCTCTATTGCTGCCCAACGGGCCCATGGAAGGAAGTCAAATTGTCAAGCTTTGCAAGTGAACTTTGGCCTTCATCGGTCCCCACTCCAACCCGACAAGCATCTGTTAAACACTTGAACAGAAGCCCGAACTGAATCAACATCCATTACCTACCTTACCTTAGGTACCATATATCGTTTGTGAGCAGCAGTGACAAGTTTGACCACAGTTCACTTTGCAGTCTCCTTTCCGGCGTAAGTAACAGAATACATTAACACTATTTTCACATGCCGCGTTGCTAACGCTGCTTCTAACAGCACACAAGATGGACACCACAACTGCCGAGGATATCGCACTTCTCAGAGACGACCCCCAGGCCTTCCTCCAAAGCATTCCGCTGGACTCCACAAAGCTGGTACAATCACTTTTTGAATCCCGTACCCCTGAGAGCGGTATCCCTGAGACCGGCTTTGTGAGGCTCATTCGTTACGAACTGACCAGGCAGCCCGGCGGCTATGGCTACTCATTGGAATACGCCGGGAGCTCTGGTTTCGACACCATTCCGGCTTACTTTCTGGGCTACAACGGATCTCGCGACTTGTGCGCCCCTGCATTCATCGATATTCATCACGGTACTGACAGACAATTCGTTTTCACGGGCGAGCTGAGCGGCTGCTCTGTCGTGGTGACCCAGCTCCCAAACGGAAACGGTTATCGTGTCTTCCACGACTTCAGGGTTGATAGCTCGGTCATTCACGAGAACGTGGTCATGGCAGTTGATGCACGGGATTACGTCACCCCTGAACACTGTCTGGCCACCAGCCTAATGCATTTCCGCGATGAGCCAAATTCAGGGCCCGATTCGCACGGGGGCTCGTGGCACCTACTCACTCAAAAGTTGGAAGTTGAACCAGCCGTGCCTCGGACTCACCAACGGGCAGTGCGCTCGAGGTGTTTGGGCCAGTCCCCAGTCATCTCCAGTCGAGTCTGTAGCAGCCCCGAGGCCTACCAACACAGTTATCGAGGCGGCTTGGGGCCGTTGCAGCATGTTCAAAAGCGCCGACAAGCCATGGCAACACAGCTCTATGCTATTGCTGCAGCAAATGATATCACTATACGAACCAGACAAGACGGGCCTTTTGAGTTGTTTGATAGCGCTCCAAACTACGGGTCGGAGCTGTCTGCTACGAATCCGGCAGTCCGGGAAACATGGGTCTTGCGAGAGGGAATTCGCACCTGGATAGAAGAGCTAAAAAGGAACTGGGAACGAGCAACAGGAAGGATCAAGCTGCGATTTCAAAACTGGAAAGGGGGTCTGGATGTAAGTCAGCTTGTGCCGTCTCAACTCAACGCTCAGCAAGACCCAAACAGCATGCGCCATCACCACATCGAATCTTTACTAGACGAGATGAGATCAATCGATCGGATATACCTTTGGCTGTTATTGAAGGAGCAACTCGGCATTGAGAAAGTCATCAAGACGGATGCGAACCTGATGGCCGCTGTGGAGCAGGGGGAAATGACACGAGAGCGCCAGGCGCGTCTATGGGAGTCCACCGATAACGTCGTAGCCACTCTCTCAAGCCATGGGGCTGATGTGAAGGCAATGCCCCAGGATATACTTGTGTGGGCCGCAAATGTCGAGGAAGGTGGCTTTTGCTATGCCCTTGTTCGGGCTATGGCTGTGGCTCTCTGGAAGGATGTCAGGGGAACAGGCGGCGGTCTTCCCAGCACAGAGCAGGTTTTTACAAACATGCTGCTGTCCACTGCCGGCGAAGAAATGGATGGAGAACTTCGAAATGGCCTGAAGGAACTGCGTGTATCGCCCGAGGCAGTTAGGGCATCCGAACTTGCCAGGGTGGTCACGATCCACGAAGCGGTGGAAATCATAACCAGCA
The DNA here is from genome assembly GCA_030512305.1 of Cercophora samala. Lineage (NCBI taxonomy): Eukaryota > Fungi > Ascomycota > Sordariomycetes > Sordariales > Lasiosphaeriaceae > Cercophora > Cercophora samala. The sequence goes on along the minus strand of JAULSY010000075.1, from coordinate 81,630 downwards.
GTGCGATCAGCTCACAACCTGGAAGGTTCTTCGCCCTTAATACACAGGAGCATGCCATGCTGGTCGGTGTTTCTCGTTCGGCACATGGACAGCTGCAGTATCATTTCTTTGACCCCAACTTTGCTCTCGCCACTTTCCAAGCACTTGATGGCTTTCGGTCGGCACTACTGGAGCATTTCCAAATCTATTCCCAAATGAACAACGCCCTCAACATGGTCGAAATTCGTCCCGACGCGATGGCCAAAGTCCCCATTGGCTCCGGTATGACTGTCAACGATCTGTCTGAACCATCACCACCTTCCGAGTACCTAGTGCGCCGGAGGCAACAGCGTCAGTCTGTCCAGATGGTCTACCAACAACAGGCTGTACCCGAGGTACAATCTGGTAGACAACTTCTCGATGTCTTGAGCCTCGCGCAAAGGGTGCAGGAAATCCTCCCTACGGGAGATAGTGACTCTGGGTTGGATCAGCGCTGGGTTCCCATTCTCCAGAGTGTCGAGGATGAAGCTAACGGTGGCTTTCGGGTCCAATTCGTCAACATGGAATGTCCCGATGATTCCCGGTGGATTAGCTTTCCAACTGGGGAGAAGGAGGAGTTCGAGAGATTCCGCTGCCATCTGGATGACATCTTAGAGCCACTCGTCAACAGATCTAGGAAGGAAGGACCCCATGACGCCAGCAACACCAGACGAGCTCAGCGCGCACATGATGGGATTTTGTCAGCGGAACCCCCAGACGGCCTTAACTGGATGTTTATCGTTCAGGCCTTTGTGGATACCTCCAAGAAAAAGGTGTCGCAGCCTCCAGAGCCTGGTACGGGTGATGGTGCGAGCTCTCCGCTCATAATGTCCATCAAGATTCAGCATTACCTGAACTTGTCCCAAATGGCACACGGGGTGATCATGGATGGGGTCAAGGTCGGTGGGCTCCTCAAGTCCCTGATCTCGAGCGAGTTGGTAGCAGAGAAGACAGTCCTGTGTGGGGTAGGCAAAGTGACAAAATACTTGGGGGTTGCCAACGAGATGCTTGGCACAGCGTTCGGTGTTGCGAACGTAGGGCTTGACATTTACAACTTGTGCCATGCCGGGGGCGACATGGAGTCACAACAAGCCATTTTTGCTACCCACCTAGCATGTGACTCTGTCAGCCTTACAGCCGGAACAGGAGCTACAGTCGCCGGTATAGCTGGATTCGGGACGACGGCAGGGTTCCTCGGGGCGTTGGCGGTGCCCCTGGCTGGACTTGGTATTGGTGCTGGAGCTTTGGCTGAGGCTTACGGGCAAGTCGCCCGAGATGCCCAGGCTGTTGGTGCCTACTTTGCCAACGTTCATGGGGCCTACACTTCTGGGGGATATCAACTTGTGTTTAATTCGTCAAGCGGGAGCGGGCAGAATCCCCAAAGTTATCTCAAGCCATTGCCTGGAGCTGTCATCAGTCACATTGACCTTGGGAACAACACTGTGACATTCGATAGCCAGTATATCTACGCAACAACGAGACAGGGGGCAATCTCATGGGTTTCAGACTGCCCACATCCCGACACAAATCGAGCACGAGCAATCAATGTCCGTCAGGGAATTGGTATTCAGTCAAACCGTGCCACCCTGCCTGGAACATCCAGCGCCATGGCACTAATTCTGCCCTGCACACCTAAATCATACATCAGCTACAGCTACACCAATCTCATCGGGGCGGATTGTCGACACGATCGCGGGTTTGATATAGCACGACGGCTTGAGCGCACTGGGCGGTTTGAGTTCAACCCACATTACTTCTGCATGCCATTCATCATGCGAACTTGCTCCCACGAATATGTCGACACGCCAGTATCGGTTTTCCTAGGACCCGAGCCCATTCGTCTGGAGATGCCAGCGTTATCCAACGAGATGGCAAATCATCTCAAGTACTCAATCCAAGGGGCTGGTGGATCCTGTACGATTGGCCTTCAGAGTGGCGCTTCACTCCAACTTGAGACCGTGCCGAATTCCAGGGCAACAGAATGGGTCTTGGACGCGCGCGGCCTGTCCAACAGCGAGATTCAAGTAACCCCAGCGAATCGACAAACGCGGACTGCAACGATAAAAATCTCGGACCTCACGGTCGAGATGCTGCTGCAAAACCATGATTTCGAGAGTCAGACAGTTTCGGATGCTGCCCCCTCGGTCGCCGTTACCGTCCTTGCCTCCGACGGGGATGTAATGCAGGTTGATTTGTGTTCCGGGTCCGTGACAGCCGTTGAGGTGGATGCTAAAAAATGGCCATCTTCTGGTTCGGGGCTCGCTGAACACCTTGAAGATCTACAGCGGCAACATCGACTCCATGGTAGTTATGTGTGCCTGCAGAACTACACCGCAAGCGATGGGGGGTCCCTTCGTCCAGTGGGATGTGCCTATTTCGAAGTGGCTCAACAGAGGATGCTCTACACCAAAGAAGTACCATTGTCTCTTTGCCAAGCTGCCGCGCTGGCGGCTGTGGTGGGCGATGATGTTTACTTCGCCGTACCTGAGCAACAGGCCCTCTGGAGGGTGGATGCCAAAACTGGGGAATGTCGAGCCAAGTATTGCCCTTTCGGTGGCAACCTCCCTGGCGGGAAGATTCGCCAGGTAGTAACTCACGGTAAGTTCGAAAGGGTCTCTCAGCATGTTTTTTACCAGGCATGAATGCTAACCCTATATCCACAAGGGAGCGGAATTCACGTGACGTACGCTCACCAACTCTCTGATCAAAGCAGGGAAGCCTGTGAGATTACCTACGAGGTTGAAGGAGACTCCATGTCTTGCATCAGTATCTCAGGCGATGACACACTTTTTCAACGGCTTCAAAGCATGACACAGCTTGAGCACGGCCTTGAATCCATTCTGCCTAGTTCAGCAGCAGTGCATGCTCTGAAAGACGTTCCCGGTGTCAACATCTTTGCTGGCAGCTCTTCTGGTGGAATCGTGAGCGTGACAGGAAAGCTCAGCTCATCCCAGTCCCGTTTGTGGATTGAGCTGACGGACGGCAGCATCATCCAGCCCAACCTGCAGGCTGCTCCTGACCAGCTCTTGGTGGGGTACAAGCACGTTACTGACGCTTCTGAAAGCTATCTCTATAGCCGCGCTCAGCACATGGTTTATCAGCGGGTTGGTAACCGGACGGCGACTGAGGTTGCAATCCCCATCCCCCCCGAGCTTTCCCACGTCTCTTCCGTCTCTCACCACGGCGCGGGCATCTACGCCAGAACGACCTCGGGATACAGTCTTCGGCTATATCCACAAGAGAAGCTGTCCCAGGCTGAAGCCTTTGATATCTCTGGACGCCTGGCCTCTCCGTGGTGGGAAGAGCTGGTAGCTGTCTTTCCAGCAAACCACCCACCGATCGCGCTGTTCGGCATGCTGAGTGAAGCTCAAGATCACCCATTGGTACCCGCTTGGTATCAGCATGGCCGAGTAATTGTTGCAGCTCATGAGTTGACGGCTAGCGGTAGCCCTGTGCGTTTGCTGGGGTTCGCCAGCACCGGCGCATTTGCGTGGCTAGCTGTTGGTAGCGACAGTAACTCGTGGAGCCTATATCGACAGCCAGCTATTGCCCTTGCGAACCTTGCAACCCATCTGAAGAGGGAGCCGCTTGGTCTCCTTCCAGTTGATGCCGCCCCATTGGCTGTCCCTGTGACGGATTGGCACGATTTTGTGGTCGCTGAACCGATGGAGGATGGTCTGCTATGTAGGCGTGCCGATGGAGTGATCTATCTCATTCCCGAGCAAGTGCCATCGACAGCAAAACTGGTTGGAGTCACGTCCGAGTGGGCCCAAAAGAAGCGACAGGAGGGCAGTTTGGACCTATCACTTGACCAGCTTGCCGAGACTTCAAAGTCACGATGTTCAAGTACCGACGAGGTCATCGAAGTGCACAATCAGGCCGGTCCCTCCAGCGTGTCTTGGTATCTCACCACCTCCAAAGTCTTGAGGGGGCCAGTAGCAAGCTCTGATATCACCCCCGAGGCCAGCCTGGTGTGTTTGGGGGCAGGCCCAGATTCTAGTGTCATCGTCTTGGAAAAGGTGTCTGGCACGCTTTACCAACTTGAGCAAAACAACACTGAAGACATGGGCTGCGTGTCCCTGGCAAAGCGGCGTGGTGATGCGCTTTATTTGGCTGTCCCGTATGACAAGCGCTTAACCTTCCCCATGCTCCATTCCGCTCGACATGCCGTGGTCTCACTAGCCCAGGCCACACACGTCGAGATCAGCCCGGAATCCTGGAAACATTACAACGCCTTCTTCCTGAGCGCCCCCACGAGACGCGTTGACCCCCCCAGTGTCAGCATCTTCACCGGGAGTGAGAGTCACTTGAGCTCATTGATCTTTTTCAAGATTCGGGATGACCTCGCTATTGCCGATACTGTGACTGGCACGACGATGACAGTCACCGATGCAATGAAGACTGAAAAGAGCCACAGAATATCTCTCACACTCAGGTTCCAGCTCGGTGATGTTTCGAACCAGAAGGTCAGCTTTTGGTTCTCGATCGCCGACATCACGTCTATGATGTATCGTATGGCTGCCTGGTTGGGGCTGAGTGGCTCTGATGTCTTCCCTGTCGTGCCGTTTTCTTTCATGGCTGCGGTCCTAAAGCTCGGTGACCGCCAGCTTAAAAGCTTGGGTCTTTAGCTCTTTGTTCCCCTGATCAGATGCGCCTTGGGCTTAAGTCAATGATCAAATGGGGGGGTCTCATTGATCTTTTAACAGCAGACATTATCTGTTTGTTAGGGTGATCCAGTGTGGTACTGGCACTGGCACTGGTTTGGGACTCAAAGTGTCAAGAGCGAGGTGTGGGTGTCATGTTGCATATGAGGGTGTGTAGGATGAGTACTCTAAACGACTGTGTGGCTTACAGGCCAGAGGGGGATGTATATAGAAATCTATGACATCAAAACAAACGCCGCACATTTCCAGTTTCTTGCCAAGAAGTGGGAGCACTCGTGATAACAAGTAACCTTTTCTGCGAACACCTTATCACATAAAACTCAAGGAGCAAGAGTAGTCTACTCTACATACAGCAGCAGTCCTTGTTCAATCCCCTAGATAGGCTTTGCAACTTCTAGCGTCTGATCAGCCTCAACCTCATCCTCGTCCACGTCAACACCAGCACCCTCAGCAAAGTCTTTGCAACTTGAAAGAAATCCCCAGCTAATCAGGCAGTTGAACTCGACACCCCATCGCGCAAACCACGGACTACTGGTGGCACAGCCGTCCTTCAGCAGAATCGTGTCGAATCCCTTGAGATAGGCATCTTGCAACGTGCCCATGACGCACTGGTCAATGTTGATCCCGGTGAACAGCAGGGTCCTCAAATTGTGCTCGTTGAGGAAGTCGGTGACGTCCTTCATTCTGTCACACATGCCGGAGCTTCTGTTTTTGTAAAAGTGAACATCGGGCGGGACTGCTCTCTGGCCGTCAAAATACGCAGCTGACAGCGGGTCGTGGAGCCAACTGTTCCAAGATGCTCTGACCAAAACCCTCCCGGCATCAATCACCTTTCCATCCTTGTCGGCCACCTCACCGATCTCGTCTCCCACGCCCTTTTGGTTCCTGTACATGCCCTTGTTGCTGAGACCCTCCCCAGGCCGGAGCATCTGCCAATCTTCCGAGAGCTTGACCGGCTCAAAGTTGAACGTTTTGAAGACGCCCGGGTCCATCTCCTTCAGGTCCTCGTCGGAGTAGCCCGTGGTCACCCAGATGATCTGGATCCCGGCCTTGCGAGCAGCAGGAATGGCATACTTGAGAACGGCATCCTCGGCGCGATAGAATTCCGGGTTATCGTTTCCCAGAGCTTCGTGGAGGTCGTAGTTTTGAAGATCGATGATCAGCAGGGCGGTTTTGGCGGGGTCGATGACAACAGGTGTCAGGGCGCACTGGAGAGTCAGCCGTGGCTCGACGGGGGCAGACTCCGGAGTGGGAGGGTGTGTGAGATCGAAACCCTCCTCTTTGGACCACTTCCAGAAGTTTTTGTCATTGCCAATGACGGTTGGTGATTGATCCTTGCGAGGCTTCGACCGCCAGTCGGGCTGTTTTCCGGTCGACATGGTTTCGAAGCGGGCATGTACAAGTTGCTAGTGGTATGAGAGTTTGTGGGATGTAAAAAAGCAACGAACAGTTGTCCATGCGGCAAGTTGTTTTTGGGAGCCTGTCACGTTTTGGGGCGAAAGAGCAACTCACGCACAAATGAAAGCAGGGCTCTTAAAGAAATGCTCCTTCCTGTGTCTACCAATACAGAGAACCCCGCCCCGATTACCCGATATTCAGGTGGACAGATGGATTGAGCAAATGCCCATGAAGCAAGTGCTATTGACATTTCTCGCTAAGGTAATAGAATGTCGCTATGGTGCCAACAAACTCTTCAACAAAACATTCTAAACCTTCCATTCCGAGAATTCAGGTTCTCCACCATTATCCCGAACATAAACTTGAGCATCCAAGTCTATGCCACCCACCCCTTATCAACTCAACAACCACCTAAACAAAAACCAGCCCCCCAACCACCCCCACCATCACAACCCCCAACGGTGACAGCCCATCCACCCCATACCTCCCCCCTCCCCCACTACTACTCTTTGGTACCTCAGCACTACTACTCTGCGGTGCATCTAAACCGCCAGTAGTAGTTGCTCCCCCTTGTGACACGCCGGCAGTGTCAACAGTTTCGGCAGCACTACTACTCTCCAGCTCATCGCCACCATTAGTAGTGCTTGCTCCCCCCTGTGACGTGCCAGCAGTGTCGACAGACTCAGCAGTACTGCTACTCTTCGGCCCATCCCCATCACTCGTAGTAGTTACTCGCCCCTGAGATGTGCCAACAGGTTCGCCAGCACTACTACCCCCCAACCCACCCCCACCACCAGTAGCAGTCACTCCCCCCACTGACCTGTAAATAGTGGTAACAATATTAACAGTCGTCGCCGCCATCACCCCCGTAGAAGTCTCCGAACCCACCGAACTCATCCCTCCCCCAACATCCCCATCCCCAACCTCTCCCCCCTTACTCGCCATCCCCACCCAATCATCAAACTCCTCACTCCTCCCCTCATCCAAATTCCCAACCTCAAACCACCCCTGCTGCCCTAGCTCCCCCCCAAGGGTATGTTCCGACATTTTGACCTTCTTCGTCGAGGCATCGTAGTTATCAGCAGGAAGAGAGACCGTCGAGAACGCATACGCCAACCGCACCGTCCCCTCAGCCGTAGTTGTGACATGGAGACAAGAAGGGCAGAAAAACGTCGAGGTGAGATGCGTGGCATTGGTATACGTCCCCGTCTGGATCTGCGCCACCGAAACGTCCGGGTGGACAGGAATAGGAGAAGCGTATCTATCCGTCAGCAGCGGGAGGGTGGTGACATTCCCCGCGGCGTCCGGCCTGTCAGAGAAGAGTTAGTCAAAGGACCAGAGCAAGAAGCGGAAGCGGCTTCGGACGACTCCGACTAGTATCATAGTGAACTGTTCGAGCAGAACCGTCTTGAGAAAACAGGAAACATTCAACATACCAACTCGCCACCAGCAACCCCCCCCTCATCCCCCCACTCGTAAGCGCTACTCCCCCCCAGCCCGACCCATCCCCGTTCAACGGCGTCGTGATCTGCAGTATCACATCCCCGGCAGACCCAACAGGCAGCGCAAACCCAATCCTGAACCCAGCAGACGACGAAGGGTGGACATGGAGAAAAGCGATACCCGTCGCCGCGTCAACCTCGAGCACACCTTTCACCTCCTGCTGGAAAGCCGGCACTGTCAGAGCCAGCAATGTCGTCGCGGTAGTGAGTTTGAAAACGGGTAGCATCATCGATAAAATTGTCGAGAAATCGTGGTGTGTGCAACAGTAGTTAATATGTTTGCAAAAGCGGAAGAACATAGACTACCGCCAGCGCAAGGGGGAACAGTGACTGTTATATCGCTCGCCACGACCGCGGTGTCACAAGAACAGAAGTCAAGGACACGTCAGTAGCCTGGTGCGTGTTTCATGATGGCAAGAGACTAGTGACAAGAGGGAGATGTTGTCGCAACACCCGGCTCGTTTGTGGCCAAGTTAAGTCGAGGCACACGAACGAGATGGCAGAAGATGATATCTTGATGCCATGTCAGCCGTACAACACACGCAGCCACGTGCTCCATGTTTGACAGTATCTGAATCTTCTTGCTTGTTTGGTCTTTGAATACCTATGAAAAGGGGCACTATGCGAACACAGACCTGTGTCCAGTCGATCTCGGTTGAAAACTGCTCTGGATTTCACGCAAAGTGCAAGCGCCGCGTCCAGACAATATAGTCGTTTTCCACCACTTCACGTGAGGAAAAAGCTCATTAATCCAGCTTTAAACCAGGAAGACACCATCTCCCATATCGATATCGATATATACAATCAAAAACGCTAGTAATATTCCCAACCGTTTTATAAGCTCAACTCCGCACCCAGTCCCTCGTTTCCAACCCAAAAACTCAACGAAACCAAACACGACATCATCCCCCTTGCTTAACAAGCGGCAGTGACCATCGCGGGCCGGGCTCGGGCCCTGCCAGGCTTGGAGTGCGTCTTCTTCCATGTCTGATCAAACACCGCAGGCTTGGGCTGGAGCTGGAACTCCTTGAGACTGAGATACCTGACCAATTTGAATGAACCCGTTCCTATCGACATGGTCTGACCCATGATGATGCATTCACTGACGCCTAGAATCCGGTCTGTCTTCATACCGGCAGCGGCATCAAACAAATGGTCCGGCGTCTTCTCGAAAGAAGCCAGCTGGAGAACGCTGTCGCGCATCTTGGCGAGGCCGAAGCGCGTGATGCCGAGAATCTCGCCCTTGTATGTCATGACATCGGCCAAAAGCTCCATGTGACGAGGGTCGATGTTCATGTCACCCATGACCTGCTGGATTTCAAAGGCGATGGTGGTGCGGGCCGCCTCAATACCCAGCACATCGCGGCATTCCATGACCGAGTTGGTCAGGCACTTGGTGCCAACCACACCTTCTGTAGTCATACAGGCGCGCAGCCCGTACCCTTCCACCAGAACTGTATGTGCCGAAGTTTTGCTGTCGACATTGATAATCGCTCTGGTTGCCTCTGGGTGGCCAGCAATGGGCACTTGTGGCAACATGCGCTTGAGGAAGTTGACTCTCAACTGGAAGTCGGCTGCCGATTCATCCGCCGGATTGGCGACAGTCAGCCCCTTTTCGATAGCCGCAGCGCGTTGCCTAGCCGCCTTTTTTGCCGCTGTGGCATCCTGCCACGTGTTGTGGACGAGCACTTCAATAACGTTCGTGTTCACCTTCAAGTCTTCCGGCTCAACCTTCAATTTGAGCTTCTTGGCCTTGACGATCGCGTCGGCAATATCGTTGATCGTTATCCCAATCTGCTCCAGATTTCGAAGACCCTCCTCATCGAGGCTGAGCACAATCTTGGCCACATCCTGCAGCCACACATCATCAACCCACTCAAGAATATCCCCAATATAGGTCTTTTCAATTCTGTGCTTCACAGCACGGGCGGCGCTAACATCCTTAGTATTCTCCAAGACGCAAGTGATGACGGGTGTGCTAATCGTCTTGGAGGCGTTGATGATCTCCTTGATACGTGGGACACCCTGCGTGATACTCATACCAGCAACACCGGCGAAATGGAACGTCTTGAGCGTCATTTGCGTTCCAGGCTCACCAATGGACTGAGCACCCACGGCTCCGACAGCGTGACCCGGCTCGACCTGTGCCTTCTTGTACTTCTCCAAACATAGCTCTATGAATTTGCGAAGACTGGCCCTGGACACCTTGGCCGTGAGGTCGGCATGTTTTTGGGCCTTGGCGCGCGACTCGTCGTCCAGATCAATGTCCATCATGGATTGGTTCTTATTCACCTGGTTGACGGCAGCCCTCATGGCAAGATCATCCTCTGGCACACCTGGGTCAAGGCCGACCGACTTGCGAATCTTGGCTAGCTTGGTTGCTCGTTGCATGATGTATGTCTGGACGCTGTTGAGGTACTCTCTCGCCGAATCGTGCTCGTCGATGGCCATGTACGCTTCGCGGTCGTTGCTCGTGCGGATGTGCTCATCACTAAGCTTGGTAATCACCTCGCCAGTAAGCATGTCACGTCGGACATATAGCGCCCGCTGCCCGTCCAAAATCTCCTTGGTCTCTTGCTGGATCTCCGACGGCAGCAGCCCCCTCTCCGAGTTGTTCCAAGTGATGGTCTGGGAGTGGCTCCAGGTCCGATCAAAGTTGACAGGCCGGGCATCTCCCTCCATATCCACCGGGTCCAGTCGATCTGCGCCGTACTGAAACTGGACAATGCCTCCTTCCGAGGTTCGCACCGTGTCGTCGTACTGAGTAGACAAATCTTCGAGCGACTTCATGAGACGTCTGGACATGTAGCCGGTCTCGGCCGTCTTGACAGCGGTATCGACCAAACCTTCTCTGCCGGAAATGGCGTGGAACAAGAACTCGGTAGGATGTAGGCCGGTGTAGAAACTGTTCTTAACGAAACCCTTGGCAGCCGCGCGCTTGTCGCCCTTTTCGAAATGAGGCAAGGTACGGTTCTGGAATCCATCGGCGACACGCTTGCCACCGATAATCTGCTGACCGACGCAGGCAACCATCTGGGCCACGTTGATTTCGGAACCCTTGGAACCAGATTTGGCCATGATGAGAGGTGCATTGTTTCTGCTGAGATTTTCGGTGCAGTAGCTACCAGCGGCCTGTCGAACGGCACTGAGAGTTCCTGAGAGCTTGGTCTCCAGGGTTTCCTTCATGTCGCAACCCGGAGCCTTCTCAAGAGTGCCTTTCTGTGCTTGGGAAATGAATTCGTCGCACTTCTCCAAGGCATTCTCAAGAAGCTGGTGCTTGTGGTTCGTCAATGCCTGCGAAGGAAATACATCACCAACTCCGATAGAGAAGCCCCGCAGCGTCAAGGATCTGGCACAGAGCTTGGCTAGGCGGTTCATCGTGGCGGCAGCATAGTCGGCCCCATAGTCTCTCAGAATGACATAGAACACAGAGTTCTTTTTACCCTCTCCCACCGTGGCCTTGTCCATGCGGCCGCAGATAACCTCGGAGTTGCGAACTACCAGGAAGGCGTCGTCTTCGTCCATATCTGGAGGCTGGAGGTTTCCCTTGTTGTAGACTCTGTTCTTGGCATCGAGGTTGACCAAGACAGGCGACTGCTTGTTGGGCCGCATCATGACGTTGAAGATTTGCTTGCCGGTCCACAGAGCTTTGGGCTTGAGGATGGCAGGGGGCGGAAGCTCGAGATGGGTATCGCCAAGAAGCATCTGTGTGCAAATGTAGGTGAAGCTGCTTCTGTCGTAGAACCTATCTTTGCCACTCAACAGATAAGCAGCGGTAATGAAATCCTGAGTGGCGGCAATGATGGGCTCGCCGTTCTTGGGAGTACACAGATTGTTCTTGACGCCCATCAGGTTGATAGCCTCTGCTCTCGCCTCTTCTGTCTGGGGGACGTGGAGATTCATCTCATCACCGTCAAAATCGGCGTTGTATGGCGAACAAACACATTCGTTCAGCCGGAACGTCCTCCATGGCCTAATCTTGGCGTAATGGCTCATGATACTCAGTTTGTGAAGCGAGGGTTGACGGTTGAACAGGACAATGTCGTTATCTTCCAGATGCCGTTCGACGATATCTCCAATCTGGAGGTTATCCGCCGTCCTCTCGCGGATGTGATCTTTCATGTGCTTCAAGGCGAACGTCATCTCATTCTCCTCGCCTTTGTACTTGATGATCTGGTGAGCACCAGGGTAGACCTTCGGGCCGTTTCTCACGCAGGCCTTGAGCTTTTGAATGTTGTATCGGAAAACACGCTCGGGGTATGTGAGGGTCATGGCGACACGTTCGGGAACGGCCACCTGTTCAATGCTCAGATTGGGATCAGGGGAGATGACAGTACGCCCACTGAAGTCGACACGTTTGCCCGAAAGATTGCCACGGAAGCGGCCCTGCTTGCCCTTGAGACGTTGGCAGAAGCCACGAGTCGTTTTACCAAAGCCTGGCTGTGCGAGTCCAGGTACATCACTGTTGACGTACATGCCGACTTGTAACTGGAGAAATTCCCACTGCTCCATGAGGGCAGGAAGCGGCGTGCCCTTCAACATGGCCTCGCGCAAATGGGCGCTATAGATGACAATCTCGGCAAGCTTGGTGGTAATGTCGTCTTCATTGCTTGCGCTTTCCTGGGCCACGGATGGTCTGATACAAAGCGGGGGAGCTGGGAGGTACCGCCAGAGAAACATTTCAGGTCGTCCTTCGGCAGGATCCAGGCCCAACAACTCACAGTCGACGGGGTTGATCTCCTTGAACAGGTTGAGAACCTTGAGAGGGTGCATATCGTCCATGGCACGGCGGGTGTGCTTTCCAAGCTCTGCGAAATGAGCCTTGGCGCTCTCAAAGGAGGCATCAAACTCGATCTTGCTCTCAGGCGCCACCTTTTTCTGGGCTGTCGACTTGTTGTAGGCCACAAACTTGTCATGGACAAGCTTCATGACACTTAGCTTTCGGATTGTCCCCTGAAGGTCACCGCAGTGGTAGCAGTGCCTGACCTTCCGGCACTGCTCGTTGATGCGTTTGAGCACTGCCGTTCGTGACATGTTGTCCTGGTCACGCCGAAGCGATCTGAGAAACCTGCGGCGCTCCTCGTTGGTCAGGAGGATATTGGAGCATGATTTGCAAATGTTTTGCAGAGTCGCCTGGATGTATTTGAGATAGCCAATGTGGAAGACGGGCAGTGGAAGCTTGACGTGACCAAAATGACCGGGACATTTCATCAAGTCTTGGTGACAGGTGTGGCATTTCGCATCGGGCTTTGGGCTCGAGGTTCCCTGTGAATGACGAAGTTAGCCATAACATGCAAAGAGATGAAGTAAGAGGTCGGGACTCACCAGACGGGGATCGAGGGGTCCATGTTTGTAGGGGGCCCGGTTGTTCTCGACATCGTAAAGCAGATTGTCGGAGACCTCGAGCACACCTTGGTTGAGAATGTCCTGGGTGGACTGGATGCCGAACTTGAGGGCCTTGAAGCGCTTCGGAAGCTGGTCTCTCACCAAGGTCTTGCGGTTCTCAGAGGCCCTACCGACCTCGACTTCTGGCTCCATTGTGTGGTGTGGTGTGGTGTGGTGTGGTTGTGGTTGTGTGGCCGCGGCGAAATGGATGGAACAACGGATTGCCCCTCAATGTAGCTGTGCTACCTGCTCATAGCGGGCTCGCCGGGACGTGTCGATGGCGATGACGATATGTTAGTCGCTGTTGGAGAGAGATAATGAGAGAGAGTGTGAGAATGTGTGGAGGGGTGTAGAATTGCGGGACGAAGTGGTTGATTTTGCCAGCAAAGTGTGGCTGGTTGGCGACGACGATAGGCTCGAGGCGTGTCTTTTGGTTCGCGATTGCAGCGACCGAGAATAATTTTGTCGGCGCAAGGCGGGGCAAGGCTAAAGCAATGACTCCAATCCCGGAAGTCGTGCCCCACCATCCCATGCACCTTCCCCTGTCACTTTTGGTGCAGGCGCATGGATCAACTGGGGATCAGCTGTACTTGGGTTCTTGGCAGGAGTACCTTAAATCAGCCTTTTCTCCCGCTGGAAGGAAAGTACCGGAGGGTTTGACCTCAAGTTCCCCAGCCTGCCGGGAAGATTGCGGGGCAATGGTTTCCCTGTGTCCAATCAACAGCCCTTCTCCAAGCACCCTCCGTCATCATTTGCTGCCGGTCGTTGCGGATGTCACGAGCTTTGGCCGGAAAGATGTCCAGGGCATGGGCCGAAACAAGGAGACCTCTTCTTGTTGGACCTGTTTCCCGGCTGTTGAATGGCAATTACATTTACTAGAAATATTGAACTACTTCTCTTGTTATTTTTTGTCGTTTGTCGACAATCCTTTGCGCATTCCTTCAGCCTCTTGTTGCTGTGCCAAGTATTGAATACTAGATAAGCGAATCAACAACTGGCATCAAAGCTGCATGCTTTATCGCTTGATCCAACCGAGGGGAGCTGTTGGGCGATCTTTACAACGCTACCTTCCCTCTACAAGCCGTCGACATCTCTGGAAAATTGCAGCCGGCTTTCCCAAAGTTGATCCTGGGTCGCCCAGACATCCCGGAGCTATGGCATCCACGCCAGCCCCGAATGCCGTCGTCGAGAAGAAGGTCGAGAAGTCGTACCTAGCTTCCGCCGTCGACTCAATCAATCCCTGGTCTGGGCCTCGCAGTACAACTCCTACGCCCAAAGATCCTCAGCCCGCCATCGCCCCCTCCACTACCGTCGACCATACCTTGAACCCCTTCTATGGCCAGAGCTTCAAACGATACCCACCAGACCGCCCCCCGGCCAATGTGCAATGGTTCCACGCTGTTGACGTGAGTGGTCCCGCGGCAGGTGATGAGGGCACAAACTAATTATGAGCATTGGCTCTAGGTGCCGAAACGTAAGCCCAAGTTTATGATCACCAAAGCCGCGTCCGATGCCAAACCTCCACAGCCAAAGAAATATGTCGCATTCGATCCCAGAGATTCCCGAGCCGTCGAAGCCGCTTACCAGGCTAAACTACAGGAACTAGAGGACGAACGAAACACATTCACTGGGAATGCGCTTGCTCGCACGGGGACCAAGCGGCCACGGGCTGTGTCTGGCGAGGGAGAAAAGGACACAGACAGCAGCGGAGCCAAGACAAGAGTGCCAGTAAACGAAGACTTTTTGTTCGATGTGGATATTGAAGAGCGGGAACTTGCGCCTATATACTGGGAGGGTCCCGTGTACGAGGTCCGCCGTGGCAGTTGGTTTTATCAAGAGGGCTCCACGCTCCGGCCTTGTGAGGAGAATCTGGCTGCCCAGCTTGAGGAGGGCTATCTCAAGATCAAGCCATGGCGATACCCGAAGACGCCCTCCAACCCAACGACCAAGACACCAACACCCAAGGGCTCGTCGGAGAACTTGAAACCTGGCGATGAATCACAAGCCAAGTCTAACGCAAAGACTGCCGCCACTGTACCGCAACATCAACCCCAGACCTACCGATTGTTTGGCAGCTACATGAACAGCGTGGCAACATATCAGGATTCCAATACAGCGTGGCTGTCTTCGGATGGGATGTTGTCGTGGGTTACATCTACAGTGTATGAAAGATTCGCGGGTGGTGGGTACATGAGTGGCGTGAAACTTGTTCGAGGATACGCCGAGGCAAAGAAGGCTAAGGAAAAGGAGGAGAAGAGGCCGGTCACTCCGGCGGGAACAAAGTCAACATCTAAGGAACAGGGCGACGAGACACCAAAGGCCCTCAAGAGGCGTTCTGCACCACCCACAAGTGCGCGGCCGAGTCTGGATGAGGGCGCGGAGATTGAGCCGGACAATCCTCGAAACTCTCTGTCTCGCCAACTGTCCAATCTGATGGAGCGAGCCGAAGATCCAGAGGCTGAAGCTGAGGCTATCCGCGTGCGAGAAGAGAAGGAGATGATGGGCGATTACAACACCAGTGCTGGTGAGAATCAAGGTCGTGATATCGAACATCTGGTCTTGGTGACCCACGGCATTGGGCAGTTACTATCTCGCAGGATGGACAGCATCAACTTTGTTCACGACGTGAACATTCTTCGAAAGAATCTCAAGAATGTCTACTCCGTCTCGGCAGATTTGCGGGCACTCAATTCTGAGATTGGTGAGACCGGACCAGGAAACTGTCGAGTCCAGGTGCTACCTGTGGTCTGGCGCCACCGCCTCGACTTTCCCAAGCGCAAGCCAAGAAGAGGAGAGCATGATCTCGCGGAAGCCTTTGACGAGGAAGACGAGTATCCGTCTCTGGAAGATATCACTATTGAGGGTCTTGCCTTTGCCCGCTCCCTCATTTCTGACCTTGCTCTCGACGTGCTTCTATACCAAAGCGCCTACCGGGAGCAGATCGCCGACATTGTCGTCAAGGAAGCCAACCACATCTACACGACCTTCAAGGAACGCAACCCAGAATTCAAGGGCAAAGTCCACATCGTGGGACATTCCCTCGGCTCGGCCATCATGTTTGACATTCTCTGCCGACAAAAGGAAAGGGCCCCTGCCCCCTCACCACCGCGAAACCCGCTGAGGATCTGGCCCGCCGCCTCTTCCGAAGATAGGTTCGAACCGAAAGAAAGCAAAGACCTGGCCTTTGACTTTGACGTGGCAGACTTTTACTGTCTCGGGTCACCGATTGGGTTGTTCCAGATGCTCAAGGGGAGGACGATATCCGCACGAAACCTCCCCAATGCCGTCCCGTCGGAGAGCCCCCTGAACCCAGATTACATGGAAGACCCCTTTTTGTCTGCGGCGGCGTATTCGTACGCTAGCGATCAGCATTTGTCCCCCATCACCGGTCACCCGTTCAGCGTTTCGTCTCCGAAAGTCTCCCAGCTGTTCAACATTTTCCACCCGTCGGATCCGATTGCGTATCGGCTTGAACCGTTGATTTCGCAGGCCATGGCTACGCTGAAACCGCAGGCGCTGCCGTATACGAAGAAGACTATTTTTGGGAGCGTAGCACCGCAAGGGCTGACGGGGCTGGGGGCGAAGGTCGGGCAGAGCGTGACGGGGTTGTGGAGTAGTTTTTCGGCTGGGATCGCGAGCAGTTTGTTGAATCGGAGTTTGGGGCTGACGCAGGAGGATGTGAATAATATTAATGCTTCGCATCGGGAGAGGGAGTTGAGTTTGAGTCCGGTTGGGTCGCCTAGTGGTGGGAAGGACAAGCAGCTTGGGGAGGGGGGGAGTTATGTCAAGTTGGATGATCATGTGGAGAAGAGCGAGAAGACGGCGGAGAGGCAGATGGCGATTGCGGCGGGGGCGGGGAAGGATGGGGGGGCGTTGATTGATGAGGAGTTGGAGACGTTGTTTAGTCGGTTTCAGAAGAGTAGGGTTGAGAGGGCGGATGGGGGCGGTGGGGGGGAGAAGGGGGAGGGAGGGGACAAGGGGGATGTTTTGACCAAGGAGAGGTGGTTGGAGGAGGAGAGGAAGGCGCAGAGGATGAGGAGGGAGGAGGGGAAGATTAGGGGGTTGAATAGGAATGGGAGGGTGGATTATTGTATTCAGGAGTAAGTTGCTTGAGATGGTGATACATGGTGGGTTGTGCTAACGTGAGATGTAGGAGCGTGCTGGACTTTAACCCGATGAACACGATTGCATCGCATATGAGTTATTGGGCGGATGAGGATGTGGCGCATTTTGTGCTTTCGCAGTTGCTGCAGGGGGAGAGGGTGAGGACGCCGAGGGTGTGATGATAGTGTATGATGGTTATGAATGTATGATGGGATGGGGAATGAATAAATGGATGGATATACCCGTATTGCTATAGAGTGATAGGAAGTTTTTGATGGTCAAATTGGAATGAGGTGCATGACGAAAGTGATACCAGGCAGGGACGAGTGATGAGGTATTAAAGTTGTGATGAATTTGGTAACTACAGGGACTGCAGACAAAGCTTGGAATACGGGCAGAGATGTTGGGCTTAATTGGTTACAAGAAAGGTGAATCGAGAAGAGAGAATGCTGTGGTAATCAACAGCCTTTTGAGCCGCAGGGTATGTATATTCAACGCTTCTAACTCTTAAAATACCCAGCCACCTTTTATGTATCCCCATCCCAATTTTTGGTATCATGTTCTATTTCCCCAACCCATCCATCCATCTCCATCATACCTATCCCCCTCAAATCATCCCCAACATCTCCCCATAACTCGCCCAGGCACCCCCCAACTCCCGGCACAAATCCCCCGCCGTCCTCCCCCTCCCGTCCTTGATGAACCTGACATCCTCCTCCTGGGGAATTGTCCCCCGTCTCGGCAACCCAACGCCCTCGCAGCTCTGGACAACCTGCTCCGGGAAAACAGAGGTGTGAACCCCGCTCTCCAACCACAACAGCAGCCAAAACACCTCTTCCTGCTCGTTCTCGAGAGCGAGGTGGAGGGCAGTCTTGGACTCGTTCAAGGGGTCCTGCCAGCAGAGGAGCTGGGGCAGAGAAAGGGTGATGTCCTCGTCCGCGTCGACATCAGCTAGCAGTTCTAGAATACCGGCGGTGTCGCCCTCGCTGGCAAGAGTGTGGAGGGCTTTGGCGGGGCGGAACTGGGGGTTGGCGGAGAGGTAGGCTTCCTCGGTTAGGTGGGGGAGGATGTTGAGGTTTTCTTGGACGCCGCCTTCGTTGGTGTAGGTGGTGAGGATCTGGGCGGTTTGGGAGGTGGGGATGAAGGGGTTGGTGGAGGAGCCTGAGGCTGAGGCGGAGGAGGAAGAGCCGCCGCCGCCGACGGGGGGGTTAGAGGGGAGGTAGGTGTTGCAGGAGGGGCAGGTGAGGGAGAGGGCGACGGTGGAGGAGAGGTCGAGGAGGCATTGCCAGTGGAAGTGGCATTGGCAGGGGAGGTGGAGGTCGTCGGGGATGGGGGGTTGGTCGGCGGGGGGGGCGAGGGACTCGTCTTCGGAGTCGGGCTCGAACTGGAGGATTAGGGGTTGGTGGCAGGATTTGCAGAGGGACATTTTTGTGAGATTTTGGTGTGAGAAGGAGGGTTGAGTTGAGGTGGTGATGTGAGGCGGCAGGTGTACTGTGATGATGTTAGTATAGAATTATGTAAGTGTGGTTCATGAGTACGCACCTGAATGACAGTAGTTATGAGATATGCTCAGTTTTGCTGAAGCCTGGAGTGTGTGGTGTGAGTGAAGGTGAAGTTATTTCAAGATGCCAAGAGAGGAAAGCAAAAGTAATTTTTTTGATGTTGCTGTTAGTGGAGTACTCGATTTATGCAGCAATTGAGCTCCTAAACAGGTCGTCCACTAACTCACCGCCCCTTGCGTCTGGTGGATTCGGCCGTCCAATGCAACGGGGAGGTGCCTGAACTGTTGATTGGGCCGTTACGCAATCCCTCTGTGGCTTGGTTTCTGCCCAGGCGTGGATTACATCAGTGCCAGGCCGCCCGGTAACCCCCCGCCCCCGCAGCCTTGGAACCTGGAAGGAGTGGAAGCTCCCCTATTTCCACCTGGTTCATTGAAGCCTACGCTCTAAAAAGTCACACGATTACGACGACCTTTTCCCCGGCCAACATAACGTCTCGGGTTTTCTTTTCTTAGGTACTCCTCTTCTCGAGCACCATCTATCTATCCCCGTTACTTTACAAGCATCATCAAGCTATCTTAGAGACACACCAATACAGTTACCGCGTACTTCTGCGCGCTTCTCCGAATCCCCCGCACCACCATGAACGTCCTCAAGATCCAGAGGTAGGACTGACTCTCTACGCACAACAAAGAAGATGCGCGCATTGTCGCTGCTGGTGATTGCCCTCGAGCTAACATGTAGCTACCTAGGAAATTCCCTCAATTCCAACAGCCCGAGATCTTCTCGCTAGCCGACGCCTTCCGCAAGCTCGACGTGGACGACAAGGGTTACATTGACGAGGCTACCGCCATCAAGGCCACCCAGACCAGCGAGCGCAAGCCATACGATGTTGTCCGTCAAGCGCTAAAGGAAGTTGAGCTCGACTCCTCAAGAAGAGTTGAGCTGGAGGACTATGTTGGTGTATGTGATCTTCTCCTAGCTCGGGGGTAGCTATGCCGACGCGGCACCACGTCATCTTGTGCAGGTTACTGACCCCCTATTCTCCCACAGCTCATTGCCAAGCTCCGTGACGCTCCATCCAACTCCCAAGGGCTCTCCGCCGCTGCCGCCGCCTCGCCAGCTGCTGTGATTTCCCAGAGAACAGGAGGAGGTCACTCTTCCAAGGGCAGCATCAGCGGAACTCAAGGCAAGATCTTTGTGCAAGGTTCGAACTCTAATATTACCCACACCATCAACGAAGATGAACGTACCGAGTTTACGCGCCACATCAATGCCGTCCTCGCTGGCGATCCCGACATTGGCAACCGCCTGCCCTTCCCTACCGACACGTTCGAGATGTTCGACGAGTGCAAGGACGGTCTGGTACTCGCCAAGCTCATCAACGACAGCGTTCCAGACACGATCGATGAGCGTGTCCTGAACCGGCCCAAGGGAGCCAAGAAGCTCAACGCCTTCCAGATGACGGAAAACAACAACATTGTCATTGAGTCAGCAAAGGGTATAGGCTGCTCAGTTGTCAACATTGGTGCCGGGGATATCGCCGAGGTCAGGGAGCATCTTATTCTGGGTCTGATTTGGCAGGTGATTCGCCGGGGTCTGTTGGGCAAGATTGACATCAAGCTCCATCCCGAATTGTACCGTCTGCTGGACGAGGATGAAACTCTGGAGCAGTTCCTCAGGCTGCCCCCTGAGCAGATCCTCCTCCGGTGGTTCAACTACCACCTCAAGGCTGCCAACTGGCCCAACAGGGTTACCAATTTCTCGTCCGATGTCAAGAATGGCGAGAACTACACGGTATTGTTGGCTCAGATTGGTTCCGAGTATGGGTGCACGCGGGCTCCTCTTCAGACTCGCGATTTGCACCAGCGCGCTGAGGAGGTTCTCCAAAACGCTGATCTCCTGGGATGCCGCAAGTTCTTGAGCCCTTCTTCGCTCGTGGCCGGTAACCCCAAGCTCAACCTTGCCTTTGTCGCCAACCTGTTCAATACCCATCCCTGCCTCGACCCAATCACCGAGGAGGAGAAGCTCGAGGTGGAGGACTTTGATGCTGAAGGCGAGCGCGAAGCCCGTGTCTTCACCCTCTGGCTCAACAGTTTGGACGTGCAGCCCGCCGTCCAGTCCTTCTTCGACGACCTCCGCGACGGTACCGTCCTCCTCCAGGCCTACGACAAGGTGATCAACGGCTCAGTCAACTGGCGGCACGTCAACAAGCTCCCCGCGCACGGCGGAGAGATGTCGAGATTCAAGGCTGTGGAGAACACCAACTACGCCATTGAGCTCGGCAAGCAGAATGGCTTCTCGCTTGTTGGTATCCAGGGTGCGGATATCACTGATGGTCAGCGCACCTTGACGCTTGGCCTGGTCTGGCAGCTCATGCGCAAGGATATTACTGTTACCCTCAAGGGCCTGGCGCAGCGGTTGGGCAAGCGCGAGATTACCGATTCGGAGATGGTCCGGTGGGCCAACGACATGGTGCGCAAGGGCGGTCGTACCGGGACTATTCGGTCGTTCAAGGATCCTGTTATTGGGTCGGGTGTGTTCTTGCTGGATGTGCTCAATGGTATGAAGAGCAGCTACGTCGACTACGATCTTGTCACGCCTGGCCGGAACGACGAGGAGGCGTATCTCAATGCCAAGCTCAGTATCAGCATTGCGAGAAAGATGGGGGCGACGATTTGGCTGGTGCCCGAGGATATTTGCCAGGTTCGCAGCCGTTTGGTGACGACGTTTATTGGTATGTCTCTTTCTGTTCTGTCGATGTTGAACATGACCAGGATACTAACATGGTGAATTACAGGCTCTTTGATGGCGACTCACGAAAAGATGCAGTAGAATGGGGTACCTTCTCGTTTGTTATAAGTTGAAACTGGACAAAGGGGGGGCAGGCAAGGTTCTTGGGAAAAGTTGTGACTACGAAAGCAAGTGTGTTTACGGATTCTCTTCATTTTCCTTTCTCATGCCCCGGATGTTTGTCTAGGTAGCACTGTTGATGGTTTGGCTTGTGGTTTTTTATTTATTTTTCTGCAGAGTAGCCGAGTCATGTGGCTGGCGTCTTGAATTCTATTTACTTGAATCCTTGAATTGTTCTATGTTCCTGGTCTCATCCCATGTGCGGAGGGAACAGTGCAGATGCAGGTTGGGAAGGGGTCTGAGTGTTGGAGTCTGGGATGATGAGTTGGTTCAGCGCCACTTGGTGGGATGGCAGTGCATGTAGGTGATGAAGCGCTAACTCGCATGCATTTCTCAAGGCTGAGTATTCTCAGAAGTTCAGTTGGATAGTTGGATCATGAAGTATTAGCCACTCTGGGATCCGAGTACTTCGTAGAGGCAGAAGAGGCAGTGATTGAGTGATGACACCCAGTTCAGGGGGTTCTGAGTGGAGTCACTCCCGAGAAGCGGTGACAGGCGGCAGATTGAACCCCTTGCCTGCCAAAAGTAAAAAGGAACAAGGGACCCCGCGACAAGAGAGGGGCACCATGCGCGACCGGCCGCCGAGACGTCTTCTTTTGCCCCACCAAAACTTGAGTCAACGGGCGGTTCTCGACTTTCTCTTGGACACCTTTCCGACCCATTGACTTTTTCTCTTTCTGCGCATAGTGTACTCGAGGACAGGACGACGGGCGAAGGGACATCAGACAAGAACAGAAAAAAAATAGCAACAATGGCGGCCGACAACGCGGAACAGAGATTCGCTCTCATCAAGGAGAACTTGGCCGAGTTCCTCAATGAGGAGATCATCAAGAAGGTTGTTGATGAGGGGGGGCACCCTAAGATTTACTGGGGTTTGTTTACCTTTACTTAACATAGCCTAGGCGAGAGAGGATATGGTATTGACAGGAGACGCAAAAACACAGGCACAGCTACCACCGGCCGCCCTCACTGCGGCTACCTCGTCCCCGCCATCAAGATGGCCCAGTTCCTCGCCGCCGGCTGCGAGCTGACGGTCCTCCTCGCCGACATCCACGGCTTCCTCGACAACCTCAAAGCCCCCCTCGAGCTCGTCATGCACCGCGCCGAGTTTTACCGCTACACCATCTCCACCCTGCTGGGTGCCGTCGGCGTCTCGACCGAGAAGCTCAAGATCGTGCTGGGCTCGTCGTACCAAAAGTCGGCCGAGTACGTCATGGACGTCTACAAGATGGCCTCGATCATCTCGGAGCACGACGCCAAGAAGGCCGGCGCCGAGATTGTCAAGCAGACGGACAATGCGCCGCTGAGCGGGCTGCTGTACCCCATCCTGCAGGTGCTGGACGAGCAGTACCTTGATGTGGATGCGCAGTTTGGCGGTGTCGACCAGAGGAAGCTGTTTATCGCTGCGAAGGAGTGGTTGCCCAAGCTGGGGTACAAGGAGAGGGCGCATTTGATGAACCCTATGGTTCCGGGTTTGCATGGTGGGAAGATGAGCAGCAGTGATCCGGACAGCAAGATTGACTTGCTGGATTCGCCCGAGACGGTGGCCAAGAAGATCAAGAAGGCGCACGCGGCGCCGCAGGTGACGGAGGATAACGGGTTGTTGGCGTTTATTGAGTATGTGCTGCTGCCGGCGAGCGGGTTGAGGGGGAAGAAGGAGTTCAAGGTGGAGAGGGAGAGGGATGGGTTGGAGACGTTGGTTTATGAGGATATTGAGAAGATTAGGGAGGATTACAGGAATGATATCGTGAGTATTACCTCTGGCAAATGGGGAGCCGAAGGATGGGGATGCTAACATGGAAACAGTTGACGCCACAATTGATCAAGCCTGCGATCACCAAAGACTTGAATGCTCTCTTGGCGCCTATCCAGGAGGCTTTCAAGAACAACAAGGAGTGGCAGGAGATTGCGGACAAGGCCTACCCTCCTCCACCAAAGAAGGAGAAGAAGGTCAAGAACAAGGGGACGCGCTACCCCGGTGGTGGCAAGCCCGAGGAGAAGGCGTTGCCAGTGAGGACAAACGGTGATGGGCCTGCGGAAGCTACGGAGGCTGCTCCATCTGCTCAATAGCTTACCTTTTAAGGTGTTGGGTTTGGTGTGTGGGGTTAGCGCAGGAAAAGGCGTTGTGTGCAGTAAGTTCTGATCTTGGGACTCGAAATGGGTAGAAAGCGTTTAGATACCTGCTGTGTCGTACTCTTCTAACACTGCCTGCCGGGTGTTTGCTGTTTGTTCATGATGGTATGAAAAGGGCAATGAAAACAATTTTGATCTCAACAAAGAACACTCGAGGAATGTCTCAGTCAAAGGTTACCACGTCCATGGTTCTGGGGGTGTAGTCGAAGGTTGGGGGAACAGCACCCTAACCCTGTCGAGTTGTGCTCTTTGACCCGTTGCCGGCATTCCGACGGCGGACGTTACACCTGGGCCCGGCCCCACGCCACCGTTGGCATTCCTCCACCTCCGTATCCGTCCCTTCCCAGCTCAGCCTTTTTTGCCTTTGAGATCATGTCTCTTAGCCACGCTCACATGGTTCCGCCCGATCCGGGGCGGACTGTTACATGTTTTGGCACCGGCGAGTCCGTGAAACAACAGCTAGAGAGAGACACAACAGAAATAGAACAATTGTGCTGCATGGCATCCTTACATCACGAGATGTGTGTTTATATAGGTAATTTCGGAAGGGGGATGGATAGAAAGAATGTTTTAAATACCGGGTTGTTCCTGCTCACTGACAGCCCTTAGGTGGCGGGTTGTCTTGCTTATTATTACCTACGTAGTAGCTATATGCTTGCGCAAGCAGATTCAAGTGCTGGTTCAAATGCAACTCTACCATGTCATGGTGGGCATTGCCCTGTTGATCACGTCGCCTCACCATTCTCAATTTGTTTATTTCTGGAATGAGTTTCGGGGGATTTGGGGGGAGTTTTTGGATGCGTTGTATGCGCAGCAGGTGACTTTTTGAAAGATTGATTGCCCCGATTATCAGATGCGATGGTGTTAGCCAACGGCAGGACGATGGGTTCGGGGAGTGTCAACGTTCCAAACGGCGCTCACTCCGGGCCGCCGGTGGGAACGACGGCGTGTCCGGGGTTGTCGTCGATTGAGAGCTCGACTACTACTACTACTACGAGTGAGGAGGAGTTTGGGGAGGATTTATCGCTGGCGAGGCAAAAGACGGTTACTGCGCAAGGGGACGCTTCGGGGGATGGCCACTTATACCAACACCACCGAACGAACTCGCCATCAACATCATCACCGTCGACATTCTCCCCGCAACCAACACCTTCAACACCACCGCTCACCCCTTCGCTTTTGAAATCTACCCCTGCGAAGATACCACAAGATGGGACGAAACACCACCACCACCATCATCATCACCACCACCACAAGCAATTCACAACGCCCATCTTCACCCCTTCCTTGACAACCTTTGACCGGCACAACCCCCTGGCTACTTCCTCTCCGTTCTTTGGGTTCTACACCCTGTTTTGGATGTCTGTTTTTTTGTTCGTGGTCAAAATAGGCGCGGATAACTGGAGGGAGTACGGGAATGTCCTCGGGACGCACGAGATCTTGTCGACGATGTTTGCCCCCGGGAGGGAGGTGGTGGTGTTGGGGCTGGCGGACGGGGTGATGTGCGGGTTGACGGGGGTGGGGTTGGTGATACAGAGGGAGGTGGTGTGGAAAGGGGGGTTGGGGTGGGATGGGTGGGGGTGGGTGGTGCAGCATTTGTGGCAGACGGGGTACATGGCGGGCGTGGTGGGTTTTACCGTCTGGAGGGGGTGGCCGTGGACGCACACGGTGTTTTTTGTTATGCATGGGGTTGTGATGGTGATGAAGATGCATAGTTACGGGTTTTATAATGGGTATTTGTCGGGGTTGTGGAAGAGGAGGGAGGGGTTGAGGGGGAGGGTGGAGATGTTGGAAAGGGGGGTGTTGAGTGAAGGGGTTGCCAGCTCGGTTGAGGTGGAGGGGTTAACAGCGACGGTTACTCGAAGACGAGGGGATGGAGGTGATGGCGGTGATACACTGGAGGAAATCAACATGCTCAAAGCCGAGATTGAGGCTCTTACTGAGGAGCTCAAGGGCAAGGCAACGGATTCGTCGAGGGCATATCCGAATAACCTGACAGTGTGGAATCATTACGAGTACATTGTCTTCCCGACAGTGGTCTACGAACTGGAATACCCACGCTCCGACAAAATCAACGTCTACTACGCCCTCGAGAAGCTGGTGGCCTGCTTCGGCATCATCTTTGTCATGATCATGATCTCCCAGGCCTTCATCTACCCGGTCGTGATGCAGACGGTGGAGATGAAGGCGCAGAACATGCCCCTGACAGAAAGATTCAAGCAGTTCCCCTGGATGTTGCTGGACCTGATCTTCCCCTTCATGATGGAGTACTTGCTGGTGTGGTACCTCATCTGGGAGACCATCTTGAACTTTTTGGCCGAGATCACCTACTTCGCGGACAGGAGCTTCTATGATGCGTGGTGGAATTGTGTGAGCTGGGACCAGTTCGCGAGGGACTGGAACAGGCCGGTGCATAATTTCTTGCTGAGGCATGTTTACCACAGTTCTATTTCGGCGTTCAAGGTCAACAGGCATACGGCGACGTTGATTACGTTTGGGCTGTCGGCTTGTGTGCATGAGCTGGTGATGTGGTGTATTTTTAAGAAGTTGAGGGGGTATTTGTTGGTTTTGCAGATGTGTCAGTTGCCGGTAAGTCTTTTGTTTATTTGCATCTTGTTCCTAACCCCCTATTTGTTGGGGTGCAATGCTGATTAGATATTTATAGCTCGTGAGGTTGAGCAGGACGAGATGGCTCAAGGATAGAGCAACGCTGGGTAATATGATATTCTGGCTGGGGATATTTACGGGGCCGAGTGTGTTGTGTAGTCTGTATCTTATTCTGTAGGGATGGATATCAATTGCGTGTAAAGTTGTTTGCGGTTGTTCTTTGTCTACGTTTGACCTTGACCTCGAAGTGCATCGAATCGAATGAATGTATGCCCGTGCAGCGAGTGTCAGTGCAGGGAAGTTGAGAACAAAAACACTTGGCTGACACAGCTTCACCATGGGCTCCACCCAATCACGAGCGTGGAAGTAGTGGGTTCTTTCTAGTCCGCATCGGGGCCCTGCCTTTCCACTTTCCACTTTCAACGTTGGCATTCTCCGACACCTCGTCACCGGCAAACCACCATTCAACTCCCAGCCAGAGCAACTTCACTTGTCAGAGGTGCGCTACTACAGATTCAAAAAGCGGTACCTACTTGGATCTCTGTCCAACACCACACGGACCATCCCCGACGTCACTGATACTCTGTGGAGCTGAAGCTGGCCAGGCGTCGCGCTGTCCCCGTTGCCAACCCGTCTAAATTTTTCTCAGGCTCCCTCTTGCTCCTTTCAACACCACCAGTTTCCATCGCGTCTCACCTCCCCCCCCCCAGCAGTTCACCATCAACCGCCATCATGTCTCGTAACGGCACCACCCTCTACGTGACCGGCTTCAGCCACGGCACTCGCGCGCGCGACCTCGCGTACGAATTCGAGCGGTACGTCTAACTCAGCATCAACCCACCACCCACCACAACGCGGCGATGGCTCGATCACCAGCTTCGAGCTCGGTCCTCGAATCCTACCTCCCCCCCATCGTTCCTCGTTCCTCGTCCCCCTTCATCCGCCCTCCACCTCCTCCAATGCCATCCGTCGTCGTCGGGCTAGCCTCCCCCCTTCCGCCCTCGCTGCGTACCCTCTCCACCCACCCATCCACCTCCCGTCGTCGGCATGCTCGCTGCCCCCCCAGTCGCGCTCTTCTCGCTCTCGCACCTCCGCGCCCTCGTGCTTCCTCCCTTCGATCGAGCGGTCGGCGATGACTTCAATATGATTATGATTATCTCTCTCCTTTGTCATTTTTGGGCGAGTCTTCCTGCTAGGTTGCAGATATCCTCAGAGCTTGAATTGCGCGCAGCCAGCGAATTCCTTTGACGTTTTTGTCTCACAATCCACCAGAGGTAACTAAATACTGACAAGAATCAACGTGTAGATATGGTCGTCTTGTCCGCTGCGACATTCCAGCTCCTCGCTCCGCGTCCAGCAGACTGTATGTACCGGCTCCTCCTCTCATTAGTTGGTTGGCGTGTCTATTGCTAACGTTTCTCAGCTTCGCTTTCGTCGAGTATGAGGACCGCCGCGACGCTGATGACGCGTACCACGATATGCACAACAAGCGGATCGGCCGTGATGACATCTTGAAGATTGAGGTATGTCTTGCCCTCCCATCTCAAAATCAAAACCTGGTGACTGACACGACTCACAGTGGGCCCGTACTCCCCCCTCTGCTTCGTGGAGATTCGATCGCAATGAGCGTGATGGCCGCCCTCGCCGCTCTTCTCCCCGCCGCCGCTCCCCCAGTCCCAGGCGCAGCACCCGTGACTACTCTCCTAGAAAGGATGACCGCCGGGAGCGTGACCGCGATAGAGATTACGACCGTGACCGTCGCGACACCCGTGACCGTTCTCGCAGCCCTGATCGGTAAGCTCGCATATCTGCGAGGCGAAAACTCCATTCAGCATGCTGACCTGGAATCTTGTAGTGAGCGTGATCGTGATGTCAAGGAAGACCGCGACCGTGAAGATCGTGACCGCCGCGAGAATGGCACTAACGGTGATGATAGAAAAGGTACGTTAGTCCATGGTCCTATACCACAAAACTATATCTAACGACTTTTCAGCAGCTCTGGATAGCCCTGAGCGTCCCGCTCATGACGATCTCGACATCGCCGAGTAGATGCCTCGACTTAAGATTGATGTGACGGCCCTTCTCTCTCTCTCCACCCCCTAGGGTTCTGGCAGTAAGACTGTTAATCTGCATCGCTTTTTTCTTTGCCATTTTCGGTGGACAACTGATGCCGAGCACCTTGATGTGCTTGCCTTGACAAAATCGACTTTCTTTTAGTTTTCGATTCGGGGACAGAAGCCGGAAGTCCATCATATAATAAACAAACACTCGGTTCGGGAAGCGAACGCAGCGATATTCTAGGAAATGATCCGATAGACGTCTGCCTCGCCGTCTCTTTTTTTTTTTTCTGTCTCTTTCACAATGTGTTTCAAGGGGGGGGGCTTGGGGAAAAGTAAATAGATGAGTAGTAGCGGCAGCAATGACAGGACAATTGCTTGGTTCAGAATACCTCACTTGATTGTCATGTCTAGCAGAAGCCCCCGCAATTTCACGCCATGCTTGAGCCCCTGATGATGCACGCACTCAACTCCACCACTCTAGAGCCTTACCAGGTCACCAGACACTTTGCCTTGGGAACACCTGACCACAAGACAAACAACACATCTTCTCGCTAGGGACACCGCTTTGCTTGAAACTGAAAATGCCTCAGGAATGCAATGCAGATAACACTCAGCTCGGGACCAGGGAATGCAACCTGCAGCGGGTTCCTGACACTATCTTTTATATCTATCATCTTGATGTCTGATGGTGCCTGGGTCTACCGAATTCCCCGATGTTCTCCGTGTCAACCCGATAGCAATGCCGCCATTGGTATGTAAACATTGGCACCACGAATGACCTGCGTTAGTTGGAGAAGCAAGTGGGGGTTTGCTGTGCACTGCAAACGGGAGTTCCGTTTCCACTTTTCGTACTTGGCCACCATGGCACACCCCCCCCCCGTGACGAAAAAGTAGGATTTTGGCCAGAAATATATATCGTTGAATAGCCACACCGCAAAAAGGCTTGCAAATACGATATTTGGCATGTGGAATATACTGAAAAAGGCCTTTTCAACGATACCAATATTATATACGTAGCCTTACAATTACGTTTGATGTGGGTGATCCAGTATTTTAGGGGTAATTTAAACGAGACTTAACAACTACATACGTAATTAAGGGCGTACCTACATAAGGCCTATATACGCGTAAAGTCCTATTTTAGGCCTATTTCCCTATGTAATTTAACGACTTTTTCCTAGGTACGTGTGGAATAGTTAGTAGCTATAGGTTTCGTTAATGTTGGCTTAAATGTATGGATATCGGCGAATATAATATTAAATATTAGTAAAATCTTCGCCCATTAACTACAATATACACACTTAATATAATACCACTAAAACACACCGGCAAATAGGCCTGAATTGGGGCTTTACACGTATATTAATATCATATTAATAGTAGCTAAATTAACTATATAGTTATAGTTCGTTGATTTTGATGAATGTTGTGATGTGTTACGGCAATAGGTGTAAATACGTAAGGTATTACCACCCACGCGATTAAACCTACGTGCGTATTAAAGTAATATACGCGTATAGCTCTAAATTAGGCCTATTTACCAGTGGAATTTAAGGCTGTAATATTAAGTACGTATATAGTTATTAGTGGCCGAATATTTGACCTAACTGTAGCGATTTTAACCAATATCACGATTTTCACGTCAAAGATTCGACCATCAATTATTCCACACACACCTGGCGCAATAGCCTTCAATTACACTGGCAAATAGGCCTAATTCAGAGCTATACGCGCATATTACTTTAATACGTGCGCAGGTTTAATCGCGTAGGTAGTAATACCTTACGTATTTATACCTATTGCCGTGACACATTACAATATTCATTAAAATCAACGAACCATCTAAAGGTTATCCGCACAACAATGCACCTATATTAAAATGATATACGTGTATAGCCCTGAATCAGACCTATTTAACATGCTATTTTAAAAGTACTGCATTACGTACGGGTATTGTAGTTAATAAGCAAAGATTTTGCTAATATTCAACATTATGTTAGTAAATATCCACGCACTTGAGCCAAAGTAATCAACCATTAATAATTCCACACGCACCCGGCGCAACGCACTTAAAATACACTGATTTAATAGCCGAATCCCGGGCTACACACGCATATAGGTCATATACCCGCACGTCTTCAATTACGTATATGGTTATTGAGTTTTGTTCAAATTACCCCTGAAATACTGGACCGACAATTGTACAGCCATTTCACTGGCTACAGATACAATATTGGTATCTTTGGAAAGGCCCTATTCAGTATATTCTACACACCAAATATCGTATTTTCAAGACCTTTTGCGGTGTGGCTATTCAACGATATATATTGCTGGCCAAAATCCTACTTTTTCGTCATGGGGGGGGGTGTGCCATGGTGGCCAAGTACGAAAAGTGGAAACGGAACTCCCGTTTGCAGCTCACAGTGGTTAACCATCAGGTCACCAACGTTGGAGCTTGGGATTAACGGTTACCAACGGACGGGTACCAGGAGAGCTGTTTTGGTGTTTTACTAGTGCCCGGAGGTGGTTTCGTTGGATAGCTTCTATGGACATAGCAAGCTCCCATTTGAGACTGATCTCTCCAAAGGCATCACATGTCCACGCAGGCGGGCTTATGACGGGCAGGGTGCCCGAGTGAGGGGAGGCGGTCAGCAAGGTACCCGGCGGTAAACGCCCACCGTAGCATTGGAGCCATCAGAGGGTTATCGAGATCCGATGGAGGGGCACAGGTCTCAGGATGACCCATTTGCACAGGCTGATGCCTGCCTCTCAGCCCTATCTTTTGGTTTGGAAGAGTGCCTAGGTATGGTCACAGGGCAGGGCAGTGCACAGCTCAGCTGTGTCCAGTTGATAGTGAAACATATTCAGGAATGTCAGAAGGGATCTAGGTACTTCGATACGGATAGACAAGTTGATGTTGGAGAAGTGTTGGTCTTGGCAGCTTTGCCTTGTTTGAAATTTTCGTCATCCGGGCGCGGTGCCGAGCGCAAGCAACCACAGCAAGCCCGCCAATTGCCAATCTACCTGTCTCCACACACCGGGAGCCACGGTCCCTCCCTCTAAAATCTTCCGTCTCCTTTCCTGGGACCCGGACTGGACAAATGCACATCTTCAAAAGCCCATCTCTTGCACCCGTTGCACATACCCCTCGCCCGTGTCGACCCCGATCCCACAAGCTGACCGTTGACGCCGAATTCCTGCCAGCCTCAGCTCAACAAAGGCGCCACCCTATGCGACAAGGGAACCGCAAGAGCGACCGTTTTCTTCGACATGTCTACCTCTCTCGCATCTGAACCCTAGCTTGTCTTTTTCCTACTCCTTGCCGGCCGTATTTTCGACGAGATTGCTTCAATTGGGGGGATATTGCAATTCTTTGGCGATCCTTGACGGCAAAAAGACTCACTCCACGAACCTACCGCCTCCTTTGTGACACCGTCTTACACCTGGAATGCGCGCAGCAGCCTCCTCGAGACGCTAACACTTGACGATTCACTTCTGCCTCTTGCGACGGCGACGACGACGAAGCTTCACAACACACAACAGACTTCTGTGGGGCAACTATTTCTAGGGAGCAACCTACTGGGATAAAAATTTCTTTGCTCAGGAGCTCGTCTCCGTTGTGGTTCTCTTCAACATGTCGGCGCAGTCTCACACACCCCAAAACGCGACAGCAGCACAAGCCGGGACCAACGCCAGGTCAACAACTGTCACGATGGCGCCCCCACCACCAGATCAGCTCGGTCCGACGACGTATATCCGCTCGTTTATCTCACAACCGGTAACGGCTGCCTTCATGGCCGGCGGCGTGGCGGGTGCTGTGTCTCGAACGGTGGTTTCGCCTCTCGAACGCCTCAAGATTCTGTTCCAGGTCCAGAGCGCGGGGAGGGACGCATACAAGCTCAGCGTGGGCAAGGCGCTGATGAAGATGTGGAAGGAGGAGGGCTGGCGTGGGTTTATGAGAGGCAATGGCACGAACTGCATCCGCATCGTGCCTTACTCGGCCGTCCAGTTTGGGAGCTATAATTTCTATAAGAGGGTATGGTTTTCGTGACTGGAACTACCAGAGGGACATGGAGGATGTTGTTGCTAACCAGATGGTGCGTTGCAGAGGTTCTTTGAGAGACATCCCGACGACAGCCTGACACCCCTGTCCCGCCTGACGTGCGGTGGCATCGCCGGTATCACCTCGGTTACTGTTACCTACCCGCTCGACATCGTGCGAACCAGACTCTCGATTCAGTCTGCCTCCTTTGCCGAGCTGGGAGAAAGACCAAAAAAGCTTCCGGGCATGTGGCAGACGATGGCGGTTATGTACAAGACTGAGGGTGGATTTCCTGCCTTGTACCGGGGGATCGTTCCGACGGTGGCTGGTGTTGCGCCATACGTATGTGTTCTTTTGTTGGAAGCTGAGAAGGGGCAGGGAGAGTAGATGCTAACCGGTGTGGCAGGTCGGTCTGAACTTCATGGTTTACGAATATGTCCGGCAATACTTGACACTGGAGGGCGAGCAGAACCCCAGTCACGTTAGGAAACTGGCGGCTGGTGCGATCTCTGGCGCTGTTGCGCAGACATGCACATATCCATTGTAAGTTTTTGAGTGAATGAGTGGTTGTGATAAGAACACCAAAACTGACCATAGTCAGCGATGTATTACGGCGCCGCTTCCAGATCAACACCATGTCCGGGATGGGCTACCAGTACAAGTCCATCCCAGACGCCATTCGCGTTATTGTTACCCAGGAAGGTCTGAAAGGCCTCTACAAGGGGATCGTTCCAAACCTTCTCAAGGTCGCGCCAAGCATGGCGTCCAGCTGGCTCAGCTTCGAGATTTGCCGTGACTTCCTCGTCAGCCTGAAGCAGGAAGAGGAGCCATTACTGAGGTGATCAACCGCCAAAGTCGGCATCCGAAGTACCTTCGAGGCGGCCTTATGATGGACTCGGCACATGATGCTCACAGGGTCCACAACATTACCTGGCGGAGGAGGACGGGATAACCAGGCCGCACATACTTTACTTACAAACCTGCATTCATCCACCCGTCTGTCAAGAGGAAGACAGCGGTTTAATACGAGCCCTGCGATACCACACACACCAACTACATCCCTAATAGACCTTTGATCTGGTGCTTTTTTTTGAGGTGGAGGTTCTCTGTTTGATGTTGATATGCTTGTTCGTGGTGATTTCGTCCCCTGGTGAAATGGTTGGGACAGGTCGAGGAATATGGCGGAATACACAAAAAGGGAGACACGGCATCCTCCGGGCGGCTTTCATGGGCAATGCATCTGGCACATATGGCATGGGAACACTGTCTGCTTTGCTCAGGACCTTATCGTGTCCAGGGGGTTTGTGTCGATGGAGCTAAAAAGAGGCAGTGGCAGAAAGTGAGGGTGTCTTGGGAAAGAATACAAAAGCATGCATGATGAGATAGACAGCGGCGAATAAGCATCCAGTTACAATCTAGAGAATTCATGATTAATGATGATGAAGCATATCTCTCAGGTCCAATGGAAGGGCCAATGGCAGGGGGAGGGAACAGGAGAGCAGAGGGGTGAATAATAAAGTGGGCCTCCTACGGCCTACTCCGTAGAAGCACTGACCACCGACCCGCCCTGTGCCCAGCCTTGAACCGCCAATCGAATGAATTGCCCTCTCCCACCGCCCGCGCACACAAATTCCAGACCCACTGTGGGCACGCAAAAATCACCTCGAAATTTTGGCAGCTCCCGCTTCCTTCAAAACTCTCCATCGCCCAACGAACCTCCCATCGACCGGATTTTGTCGCCAATCCACGAGTCACCGTCAAGATGGGTACGTAACCGACGACATTCCGACCTCCAGCCTTCGTATGCAAGTGGACGAGAGAGTCTGAAATACTGTCTCTCTTGTCTGCGAACCACATGGCAGCAAAACTCCGTTTTTGCGCTCCCGGTGTGCGTCGAGGCCTCTGTCGACATCATCACTGCCCAAAATGTTGACGCTCCGCGCTGCCCTCCTTGCGATCTGCTTGGAAGAGGAACAGCCTGCTAGCAAGACATGGCGCGGTCGATTGATTGAGGAGGCCTCGATTGTCGCGAACCAGCCGGTCGAAGCAAGCCACATATCAGAGCATACTGGAACCAAAAAGGCTGACTGGAAGTCTGCGAACAGGTATCGATCTCCGCAAGCACCACGAGCGGTCCACGCACCGCAAGGCCCCCAAGAGCGACAATGTCTACCTCAAGCTCTTGGTGAAGCTTTACCGCTTCTTGGCTCGTAAGTTTCTTGACCCCTCCATCGCGGCTGGAAAATCGGGATGGGATTACTGACCAGAGACATCAAACACCACCAGGCCGCACTGATGCTCCCTTCAACAAGGTCGTCCTCCGCCGCCTGTTCATGTCCCGCATCAACCGCCCCCCCATCTCCCTCTCGCGCATTGCGGCCAACCTCAAGAACGGCAACGAGAAGAAGACCATCGTTGTTGTCGGCACCGTCACCGACGACAACCGTCTCCTGGTCGTCCCCAAGACCACCGTCGCCGCTCTCCGCTTCACCGCCACCGCCCGTGCCCGCATCACTGCTGCCGGCGGCCAGGCCATCACCCTCGACCAGCTGGCTCTGGAGAAGCCCACCGGTGCCAACACCCTCCTCCTCCGCGGTCCCAAGAACGCTCGTGAGGCCTTCAAGCACTTCGGCTTCGGTCCCCACAAGAACAAGGTGCGTTTTCATTTTTCCTGCCCTTCGGTCGAGTGCAGCGCTAACCCCCATTACAGAAGCCCTACGTCGCTTCCAAGGGCCGCAAGTTCGAGCGTGCCCGTGGTCGCAGAAGATCTCGTGGCTTCAAGGTCTAAGCGTCTTCTTTTTCCGAAAAGAAAAAAACAGACGACAAACGACCTGGAGTTTATACCCGTGGGAGAATCAAAAAAGGGAAAGAGTGGGAGCATTACGGCGTTTCTGGCAAATGGCATTGGCGGCAATGGTTATGGAATTTGGTCATCTCTTGTCTTCCTGGGCGAACAAGATTCTTCTTTACTGCTACGAATCGACTGGCACTACTCTGCTGGCCATGGAATGACAATGACGCCGTTGGGCCCTGCTCTGATACTTGTGTGTGTCTGTGATGTGTCTTGTGTGTATGTGTCTTGTGATGGGGAGAATGTGTGTGGTGATGATGTGCTGAACGTATGCCAATTGACATCCCAGCGAGGATTGCCTCCAGTCCTGCGCGCCTTGTGCCGGTCAATATTCTCATACGCCTGTTCACTCTTGTATAAGTCCAAGCCTGGATGATGTATAAACGCTGTCCAGCTTCCATGCATGAATATGGGAGCTGGAATCGCCGGGGTTGCAGTGGGGAGTTACTTATGGTGATGATGGATTGGGTTGAGTAATAGTGATGTAAATGATGCTCGGGATGAGGTTGATGGAAGAGAGCCATGAGGTCTAAAATGAGAATTGACATGTCTGTCCCATTTGCCCGGCCAGTTCAAATTATTTCTGTTCGGAGTGAACAGGATTGAGTACCTAGGTAGGGAGTAGGAACGCCTTGAGGGGGGGGGTGATCGTTTTATCTCATTTATAATGCAGAAATCTACCTAATCAGATAGGTCTTTGAAACTTATGCAAAAGACAGGTGGCTGTTCATTGCTGCGTGGCATGATGATGATCGAGGATGACTAGATATCCTCAAACTCAAAAAGGAAACTGGCTCTCTCTCATCACTCATCACTCTCATCATCATCGTCTTCGTCGCCATCTTCCGGGTCCGAGTTCCACCACTCGAGCGATAGCTGTGCGTTAACGGAGTCGACGAATATGTCTTCGGGCCTGTTGGACGGTGTCAGTTGATGTACCAAGCCATAGACAAAAGAAAAACAGATTAGCGTCTCCACGTAAAAAGTTGGGAGATTAGTGCAGTTTCAAAAGACTGGTCTGTCTAGAGGTTCTGGTAGCCATCTTTTGAACGACTCCATCTCTCTTCTCCGCGTTTTGAATACCTTCTGATGTAATTCGCAGAAGCCCCAAGTCATCAAAAAGGGGGAAAAAAGAAGAAAAAAGAAAAAAAACGTACCCGTGAATCATACTCCCACAAAGCTGACCATTACACTCCTCCAAAAGATCCGGATACCATTGATTCGCTGCCGAGATTGTATATCTTTTGTCAGCCACACAAACACAACCCCACACACTCTCTTTGGTTGATCCCCCATATTGAAGGAAGGGGGATACTCACCCGGATTCTCCTTCATAAAAGCCCACAGATTCTTCTTCACCATCTCGACATTATTCAAAAAGTCCTTCAAAATACCCACCGCCTCCTCCCGCTCCATGACAGACAGCCTCTTCACCCCCTCCGGCAAAGGCCGCTGTCGTGGTATAGCCGCTTTTTCTTCCAACTCTTCCAGTCTCATGTCCAAAAGCTCCAGGTCGGTTCCCGGTGATGTGATCCCAAGAAATTCCTTCAACCCCACAACTTCAATCTCGTCAACAGGTGGCAATTGCACCGACGGCCGGGTCACCTCGACGCGCGTCTTCATCCGCACAAACGCGTACCTCGCCCAGTTAGCAGTATGGTGAGTGCGGGTGGACAAGCTCTCCAGATCCCTGGTGACACGACTATGATGCAGCGACACCAACACAGTCCAGCTGTTCGGCTCAATGCCGCGCACAAGCGGCCAGCAGTCCCCGACATACTCTTCTCTCCGGCTGGTCTTGGGACGGAGCGGCACCGACGAGCTCTCCAACGGAACCTGACTGATTTGATAGTCTTCGTACATGCGGTCCAGCGTCGCGGGCGCGGAGCAGAAATCAAAGAGCTTTTCCGAGGCCTCGACTCCGATAGAGCCCGGCCGCACTGATTTCAAAATGTACTGGAGGAAGCCGGCTGCGAACCTCTCTGGTCGGAGCATCAAGTCGCCCATCGGTAGGTAGTTTGGCCAAAAGCGTCTTCTCTGGTCTGGTTCGTAGGTCTGATGTCTGACAAACATGTGCTGGACTGGGAACATGTCGACAGGCATCTGGTAGCTGGCTATGGGGATGGCTTCCTCGTGTCGCGCCCACCCCAGTGGTGCTGACAAATAGTCTGCCACTAGAATATGCCCCTTGGGCACAAGCGCCGGTGATTTGAACATGTCGGCGAGGAACTTGGTGCTGGAACGGTCCCTCTGACCTGGAAGCTTGGACAAATACAGATTCTGGATGGTTGGGAAGCGAGCCAAAGTCCGAAGGACCCTAGATGGAGTACTTTTCAGTGTATCAACGCAGAGACTGATGGATGTAATGGCGATGTCTGGGGAATGGTTACCCAGTATGATTGAGATCGAGCTGGCGGTGAGATTTTTAAAAGGTGTTAGGTCGAGTTCCTCTTGTCCTTCCAGTGCCATGGCGATAAGCTGGGCTGTGGGTTTGTGGTCTCCCATGTGGGCAGAATGTTGGATCAAGTGGCATCGCAGGTCGTTATGAAAGTTGGGAATAACGCGAACGTGTTCGAAAACGGACATGTCAAGGCTTTCCATCTCGCTGGCACCACGAACTAAAGCCACAAATACTTGATCACGGAGAGATCGCGGCGGGTTGACCACAGGCGGACGGGGATTCTGAGGCGAATTATACGGCCACCCAACTTTTGAAAATATTAGCGACACCCTTTAGCGACTTTATCAAGGGTTGATTAGGTCAAACTTACAGTCCAACGTTGGCACATCCATAACATCCCATCGACAGGCAATCTCTAATGCTGTCTTTAACTCTTCAGAGTCTGGAGGTAAGCCCCCCAAAAACCGGCATCCGGTAATGAAATCCACAACAGACAACGGTCTTGTTGACGGAGAATCCTCTATCCAGCGATCATGGCTGCGTCGTGATGGGGAAGGTTCATGATGAATGCCGTATCGAACCTTGGTCGGGTGAGTTACATCGATCACAAGCATGCGATGACGGGATTGGTTGTAATGGTGCTCGAAGTGGTAGTAGACCTTTGACAGGGATAACTGCGCGACGTTTT
This sequence comes from Cercophora samala, assembly GCA_030512305.1. Taxonomy (NCBI): domain Eukaryota; kingdom Fungi; phylum Ascomycota; class Sordariomycetes; order Sordariales; family Lasiosphaeriaceae; genus Cercophora; species Cercophora samala. The sequence continues at coordinate 43,365 of JAULSY010000075.1, read as the reverse complement.
GGCTGATTGCGTCCTCTTCACGGGTGGTAGCGACAGCAAGACAAGTTGCAATGAAGGGGAAATCTGGATGACCAACCCATGCCGACGTCTGCTCCGGCCTGGCTGCTCGAGGCTGGGTGTAGAAGCCATGGGCAAGGGAAAGCTCAGACCGAATGGCCAGATGATTCAAGGGATCTGAAAAGATGCGGAGAGCATTGCTACATGTTATCAAAAGAGAAAGGGGTCCAGGGTGAATCGTGAAAGCAGCCAAAGGGTAGTGCGGTCCTTGTTGGTCTGGTCCAAGTCTGGCAACGGCAAGTACGAGCCATGGGTGATTGGGGCGAGTAGGATCAGGATTTCTGAATTGAATCCAGTGGTTCATGAATGTTTGTTGGAACGGCATGTTCGCATGAGTGCCGGGTGATATCAGGGAGAAGAGGACAAGGCAAGGGTATATATTAGAACATTAAATCAATCGAAACCAACAAGAATCGTACAACATGAAAACTGAACACAGAAAAGAAACCTGGAAACTGCTGGGGAGCGGTGAAAGTTCAAGTTGCTTTTGTCATTGATAGTGAGGTACCTTAGGTCGGTTAGTTTAAGGTTGGGTACCGAGGCTTGGGGGCGGTTACCTAACAATTGCAAGTAATACCGTAGTGTAATGCCACGAGCTGAAATGGGCCCACATATTACGGATACCTATCGCTTACGGATAGTAACAGCCGGACATTTCCGCACCGTCGTCCACAGCAAATCCACCACATCACATGGCAATAAACATCCGGATAAGCATCAAATCACCGAAGTACACGCCTCACAGGCTCACACTCATCATGCCCAATCCTGACCATGGCAACCCCTCAGTGGACAGCCCATCACCGGCACCCGTCTCAAATGACAACGCGACAACAACAACAACAACAACCCCAAGGGCCGCGTCGCCAAAGGGTCCCAGGAGACGTGCTCCAAACCGAACTGTTGATGGTGGTCCTCCAGCTTGTGTGAAATGTCATGGCTTCAAGATGCGCTGCATCCGCCAACCAAATCAAACAGATTGCAACCGGTGTATCAACGCCAAAATTGAGTGTGTCCCCCGAGAGCCTGGCTCGGTAGGAAGGCCACGGCTTCCCAGACCTCCCGGCTGGAAGAGGAGTCACTACAAAAAAGGACGGCGCCTTGGTGGTCAGCCTTTGCAATCAACTTCACCAGCTGCAGACTTAGAGTCAGAATCATCCTCGCCCGAAGCCCCACCCCCAGAATCAACAAGTCCGGCCAGGAGCTCAGCACCAGCCCGGTATGGCGGTCCTCTGATTGGACTAGCAGGCTACAACGCCCTCTTGCCCAACTTTGACGACCTCCCTCGTGACAGCCCAGCAGCTGCTGCGCACCCTCGAGGCAGTATCTACACAGAAAGCACCTTTAGAGCCCCTGAGCCACCACAAGCACCGCTTCATCCCCTGCTGCGTCAGCTTCAAGCTTCTACTCAACCCCAACCCTCACCTCAGCCACCCCAACAACAACAACAACAACAACCTACACCTCGCCCACCACCAAACCAAGACCCAATAGAACAACTCACCCGCCTCCAGCTAGAAATCTACCAACACCACAACCTAGCCAAGAAAACCGAACCCTCCGCGAGAAAAGAGTTACCGTCCGGTGGTGCAGAACGTGAACCCCTCGACACGTCTTGGATCAAACCCCTCTTCCAATCTGCCTCCCTTTTCCTCACCATCCTCTCCTCTTTTCCCCCTAGTAGCCCACCAGACACGGCAACTTTCTTAATGATAATCTCCATCTACACCCGCCTCTTGCAAACCTTTGAGGCTTTGGCAAATTGCATACAAGGGTATGTTTGGTATCACCACCATGTCGGCTCAGTTTTAGAGCCGGATGACGAGGAGTTCCAACATGGATTGGACAGGACGGTCGCGGTTACGATTGGAGGGGTTGAGGTGCCGCAGGGTGTTGGGGGGGTAAGGGTGGAGGCTGGGGTGGTGGCTCAGCAGGGGGTCTTGACGTTGATGGAAAAGATTGGGGGTTTGCTGGGGAGGTTGGTGGTGATGGTGGGGGAGGATATGGTGGTGGAGAGGGGGGCGTTGGAGGGGGTGAGGAAGTTGGAGGGGCGGGTGAGGGCGGGTTTGAGGTATGAGAAGTGGTCGGGGTGAGGGTTTGAATGTTCTTTTTGGATATCCAACGGCAGAGTTTATGTTTTTGCAAGTGGTTATCGATCTACAGTTACACTTATTCGGAAATCACGCATGAGGAAAATGGGCGATCACTAGGCCAGCGTTACCTCCAAAAGTCTGGGTGAGCGAATTTCTATGATTTCTTATCATAGAACAATGCTTGCTTGGTTGGTTCGCTTACTCCTTGGTTATCCAGCCCGCCTTGAATTTGTCGCAGAACATCATTCAACTACAGTTTGGCTCATTGTCAAGCCATTCAACCACCAAGCAAAGGTCACAACACATCAAGACACAGGAGTTAAAGAAATGCAAATGCATTGTATATGTATGTACACACCCAACAACTAAACAAAAACCCCAGCAAACGATCTTTTATATGCACAGGATGGCGCTCCCCCCCCCCTTTTTCCTCCCCGCAAAAGAGAAGATCAAGAAAGAAAAAGCTAACCAATTGATCGTCCTAGGCTCTGCTCCCATTTTCCCCCTTTTCCGTTCAACCCACTTAAAGAAGGGAAGGGTTAGAGTTGCGGAGCAACATCTCAAAGTACTCCTGGTGCCAGGCACCAGCCTCGGGCGAGGGCTGGAAGGCATCGGGCTTGCCGCAGAAGCTGTCATAACGAACAGCCGAGCTGTCCGAGGTACCATCCGACTCACCGCCGGGCTTGACCCAGACGAAGGCGTCAGCCAGCTCGAGGCCGGTGTCAGCCGAGGGGGGACGACCGAAGCCGGCACCGTCGACGTTGCACCAGTTGCCCCACTCCTCACGGAGACCGGTGACACCGTTGCGGCCGGTGTCGACGATGGCGTGGTTGGGCATGCCGGCGGCCTTGAGGCGCTGGCCAAAGGTGCTGACGTAGGTGCGCTCGTTCTGGCACGAGTTGTACTTGGCGTCAGAGGCCTTGGAGAACTCACCCGGGGACAGGTCCCAGGCGTTCCAGCCGGCCACGTTGGTGGCGATACCACGGAACTGCTTGGGGCTGCCGGCGGCCTTGTAGGCCTTGGCGAGCTCCTCGGCGCCGGGCTTGAGGTTGGCGTCCCAGCCGAGCCAGCCGCCGTGGCCGGCGTCGATGTACTGGACGACGTTGGGAAGGTTGAGCGTCTTGAGCGCGTAGGCGACACCGTCGCGGTAGCCGGCGGCCGAGTTGCGGCAGGCCTGGACGTCAGAGTTGGTGACCAGGTTGGGGAGCGAATCGGGCTCGATGACGAGCGCGACGGCAGTGTTAGGGTGGGCCTTGAGGATGGAGGCGATGCCTGAGGGAGACTGTCAGCTTTCTTTCTGTGTTCTCTCGGTAGGATGTCATCAAAGGATGTACTTACGGTCAATGAACTCGGTCTTGTACCGGTTGAGCTCGCCAACCTTCAGCTCACCGTTGGAGGCCTTGGCAGCGCAATCACGGCCGGGAAGATCGTAGACGACAACACCGAGGATCTCGTCGCAGGGAACGTCAGCGAGAGCGGGCTCGAGCCTGTCAACGTTGGCGATGGTGTCGAGCCAGACGAAGGAACCGGTGTCGGCAACCTTGCGAGCGGCAGCCTCGAGGGAGGGGTCGGAAAGGTTGGGGATGGCGAGCTCCTCGATCTCCTTGCGGTAGAAGTTGTTGGCGTGGAGGGTGTACTGCTTGAAGACGTTGGTCTGGGCGTTGAGGGAGACGGCCGAGGAGCAACCAGACTGTCTCTTGGTGGGCTTGTCCGAGCTGGTTGGGGAAGGGGCGGCAACGGCCGAGGCGACGAGCGCCAGAGCGGCGGCGGAGCTGGTGATCTTCATGTTGGAGGAGGGAATGGGGCGAGTACACTTGCTGCAGAAGTATTGAGGCCTGAGGGAGGAAGATCTTGTTTCTACCGAGGGGGGGAGGGTGGTCTGTCTTTATACCAGGGAACCTCTCTTGCGGACTTGGCGTTGCTGTGTCACCCCCTGAGGTTCTTCAAGTCAACAACTCCCTCGACCAGGGCTGACCGGCACGGTTCGCCTCTCTGGCTCCCGTGGTTCACGCGGCTCGAAGGCACACTGGAGATCTCTCTGCAATCAGGAAGACAGGCCCGTGGCCTCGGCCAGGAACCTCCGAGGAAGGCTTGAGCCGCGCCGAGCAGTCGCCGCTGGAATATAGGGTGCGGGGCTGGTGTTGAGTGCCGAGCAAGGCGACTGGACAGGCCCAAGATCCCCATCTGGCATTTCATATACAGCTTCATTTACGCTCAGGCGACGACGGCCGGCCCTATTCTGGATTGGTGGACGGCCAACGGGCGGCTACCACTACGATTTGCGAGGGAAATGTGGGGAAGATGGGAACTTGCTCTCTATTGGGGTCTCCATGTGCAATCTGGGGTATTCGACCATCTCATGCACGGCCGTTCGATCTTGCCCCTTTGGTCACACTGGGACCCCAGGAGGGAAAGGGGGCGCCGCCCAACCCCTTGCAGCCACCATCGTCAGCTGCTGTGGAGAAAAGCACTGGGGACTGGCGATCGTTGCTGGATGGCAGTGGGGGCTCCGAGCCGTCAGCCGTGTTGGAGAAATCGCGACTACCGCCAAGATAATATGCGGATGCGGAACTGAGGACGCTCGCCAGATTGTTCTGCGGTTGGATGAATACTGTGGCAGGCATGGTGCCATCAGAAACCTGTGTTCATATGATCAAGATCGAAAAGGGGTGAGGACCCTGAAGGGTCCGAAGTGTGGCAACAGGTCAATAATACAATTGGTGAGCATTCCTTTTGGTCACGTTTTGATTCAACTCTAGAAGTGCCGACATGTCCAGTATGGCCGTTCCGTTCCCCTCAGGAACTGGTCTTTGACCGGAAGGAATGGGACAGTGTCTGTGTCTGAGGGCAAATGCACGATTGCCCCCTCACCCCATGGGATCGGGATTTGGTCCAGCTGCAAAATGCGGGGTCTCCACAAAATGTCAGGCTGTTGGGTGTTCAGGTATGCGTGGTGCGCTCTTACAGGGGCGGCAAAGTGTGAGGAGAGGTGCCATGTTCTTCTGTAGCTTTGCTGGGGGGGACGAGGGGATGGTCCGGGTACTACTTTGTTTTTTTGGTTGGAACCAAGCGGCAGTTTAGATGGCTAAAATACGCCATCATCTGAAACAGAGCATGGCTATTTGCTGGTTGCCTTATAAACGGTTATAGTGCCGCGCCCATTAAGCCGCAAAGTCATGTATTAGCCGGCACATCCACTTAGACGCGCATACACACACAAACACACACTCACACACACACACTCACCGCAGATGCCACTAGCTCTCTTTTGTTCTTGACAATCCCAACGAGAAGGGTCCCACACACAGCCGAACACAAAAACTCTCCGGGGCTTGGGGGGGGACGGGGGGCTTTAGCCGAAGCGGCCTTAAAAGCCCGATGGAAAAGGCTTGTATTAGCTGGGCGGCAAGGCACAACAGCAACATTGAGTAGACACAAACAAGCATTGAGGGATATGGTGCCTTGTTCGGCAACGGAGCTAACAAACCGGTGGCCTACCTGGGCGGGGATGGGGGGGGGGGAAGGGGGGGAATAATACACTTGGTGGTGTTGCTACCTACCAATCGTCATTGGTCCCTTCCCCCTTCGTTTCCTGTAAGGGATCATGCACTTCATTATTGCTTGCCCGGAACAGCAACAGCTGTGATCCGAGGGGCAACGCACGCCACCCTCCGTAGGTAGGTAAGGTACCTAGCTAACCCTCGCCACATCATACCTACCACCTACCTTACCTTGCACATTGTCACACAGTTACACATATCCAAGACGGAGCCAGTGTTGGAAAAGCTGGGGAAGGAAAGATCTCTCGGAATATGGTACCGAGCTGAGACTAGGTGGGTTTATTTACCTCATATTGACTCCCGAGTTCCGGTTTGAAATTGTGACCTGGATCCGGCCAGTCTCTTTTGAGAACCTGGAAGTCTTGTTGTTGTGTCGTTTTGTTTGAGGTGATGACCCGGGAAGGGCTCACGGCAATTAGGACGGTAAGTCAGGCCCGGGGTGACATTGTGGCTGAGGAGAGGTGAACCTGTCGGAATAGGGTGAGTTGTGGACCGGGAATAGCTTGGTCTAATGTCAATTGTGACGATCAGTTCAAGTAGGTGCCTTGTGATACTCTCCAATGACCAGTCGAACCCCTTTGTACCCGGATCAGCTATTGGTGGAGTGCAGCTTTCAGAAATGTTGAGATGATGGCTTTGGCTGCCTGGGTTGGAAGACTCTATTTTGACTTGTCATGTGTTGGCCCTTAATAGAGAACCCAAAGCGTGCTAGCCCAGGCCAAAATCATGTTAAAAAATCAAAGTGTTGATTTACATGCAGACTCGAGTCAGAACCTCGGCCCAGTGTAGTGTCAGACTACAGTATGCCCAAGCTCAACACATCCTTTTCATAAACCTTAAACATCCCGTCCTCATGCTCAACCCTCACATCCTCCCTCCTTCTCAGTGCCACAAAGAAGGCCTCTCTCGATTCCTACGACATGTTAGCTACCAATGTTCTGCGCCGAATTGAAGAATAAAAGATGCACTTACACGCCTCGAAGACTCTGGCTTCTCCCTATGCACCTTGTTAAACATCTTCTTCAGCACCTTCTCAAACTCGCTGTCGCCATCCCCTTGGTAATACTTGCAGATGAAGTGCCCCTTCGGTTTCAGCGTTTGGCTCGCAAAGCACAGCGCCGCTTTGCAGAGGTTCTAAATTTCCCAAAATCTATCGTTATCATCACCGAATGGAACCTTTGAGAGCCGAGAAGGAGAAAACAAAACCTACCATACTCCCCACATGATCCTTCAAAGCAATTCCGCTCGTGTTCATCAACCTGTTTAAATTCAAATACGGGTTACTTATGCTGTTGATTCTGAAACCGTGAGTTTGGGGCCAGGGTTCGGACATGTCGCTTAACACCACCTTGAATTGTCCCCCCTTCGTCAGCATTTTTATCATCCATCATCTCTGAATTTCCAAAATCGAAAAAGAAGAACAAAAAAAGAGAGAAAGAAAACTTACATCAACCACTCTCATATTCAACTTCTCCTCCTCCTTTCCCAACTCCTCCTCCTCCGCAACCGCCCGCCTCTCCAAATCGATATAACTGCTCCTCTCCACCGCCTCACCCTCCCCTTCCTCCGCTGCTCCATTCCTCTCCCCGGCTCTACCCTCCCGCCGTCGCTCCTCCGCCCTCTCCGCATTCTCCCGCCGCTTCTTATCCGCCTCCAGCACAAAGCTCTTGCACATCTCCTGCACTCCCTTGCTGAGAAAGTTGCCCTGGATGGTGCTCACCCCCTTTGGCGGCTGGGCAGGCAGCAGGTCGATCCCGATCACCGTCCCGTTCGGGCTCGTGGCGGAGAGCGCCACCTGCGACCAGGAACCAGGGGCGTACCCCAAGTCGACGACGATCTGGCCCATGCGGCGCTGGAAGACGCCGTACTTTTCCTGTATCTCGAGGAGCTTGAAGGCGGCGCGGGACCGGAGGCCCTGGGCTTTGGCGGCGAGGGCGAAGTGATCGTTGGCTTGGCGGGCTTTCCAGTTTTTGCTGGAGGAGGCGGGGCGGGATTGTGGTGGTTGGGGGTGTGGTGATGGTGTTGAAGGGTTAAAGGGCGTTCTGAGGCATGATGATGACGGTGGCAGTGAGAGGGTGCGATTCACGGGTCGGGTGGTCAGCCGGAGAGGCGCCCGGAGGCAGGATGAGCTCATGGTGAGAACTGCGGTTATGAAGACTTCTCGACTCGAGTAGAGAGAGTATAACAAAATCGAGTTAGTAAAGAAGAAGATACGAAATTGACTAGAAAACAATTGCAGTCGAAGTTGGCGAGCGTTGATGAGATGAGACTCGAGAGCTTGCAGAATTGATGCTTGTAAATGCAGCTACCCGAGCTTGCTCATCTTGGCATGGGCCAATGCATCATGATTATCGCGTTAGAGGGAGATATGCCCCCTTATTTGCATATATCACTGACGACAGGCCCTCACAACCTCACCCACCACCAGCTCAAATCACACTCAACCACATCAAGTGAAAGTGAACAAATGTATGCATTCAACTAACTGAAACAGCCAGTCATCTCAAAATCCCCATGTGTATATGTAATGTACTCAAACAGCCAAACCCCAAACTCCCATCCCATGCCCCGAAGAACTCCTATGCCATCATGAAAATAATCACACAGACAAAAGTCTCAAGCCAAAAAGCTCGCCCCTACACCTCTCTTTTCCCTCTTCAACGGCGAAAACGCCTTACCCGCCCCTCCAATCCCAATCATCTTCCCCAGCGGCCCCTTATTCACCCTCGAAACAGGCGGCCTCTTCCTCACTCCACCAGCAGCAGCTGCTGCTGGCTTGGCTGTCTCGGCCACCTTCTCCCCTTCATCCTCCTCAAAGATAGTCGGGGGTGCTACGGGGGCACCGCCCAATTTCCTCTTCTTTTTCTTCTCTGGCTCTACACTCACAGAACGCTGCCTAACCGGTGCCGCCTCAGCTGCTGGCTTGGAAACAGCAGCCTCCTTCTCCACCACCTCCTCCTCCTCCTCCAAAGAAGGCAAAACAGCAGGCGTCTTCTTAACACGGGCCACAGGCGCATCATCACCCCCCTCATTCGCCTTCCCAGACGAAGAAGGCTCCAACGGCTTGGGCGCATTCGTCGACCCCTTTGGCCTCCCGCGAGTCTTCTTCTCCACCATCTTCTTCCCCTTCTCCACAACAGGCGCCTCATCCAGCTCACCCTCCGGCTCAGCTCCCGCCCCAGCAACAAACTCCTCCTCCTCATCCACCTCCATCGCCTCAGGCACAGCAACAGCAACAGCAGCAGCAGCAGCAGCAGCGTTCCTAACCCCCACCGTAGCAACAGTAGGCGTCCCCTCCACCTCCCCAATCGAACCCACCGTCTTGTTCAAAAACGGCGTGATCGAAAACGTCGACTTCTCCACCAAAACCGACGTGTCGAACCCCCTCTTCTTAAGAGGACGCTTCGGCCTGTCGTCCATCCCCCCCGGCGTCATCAGCACCTTCTCATCCACCATCAGCTCATCCACCGTCCTCTTCTTCTTCGCGTTCGCCTTTGCCGCTCCAGGCTTTTTCAGGGGGACACTGGTCGTGCTCCCAAGCCCAGCAGGAATAGCAGGGACCTTAGCCGTTGCCTTCTCCGCCCGCTCGGTCGCCCTCTCCAGTTCAGCTCTGCACTTTTTGAGTTCCTCCACCGTGTCCTTGTACTTGTTCTTGAGCTTTTCGACTCTGTTGAGCAGGGCGTTCTTTTGCTCCTCTGCGTCTTCCACCGCTTGCTCGTGTTCTTTTCGTAGGGCTTCGGTTTCCTTTTGCCCTTGAGCCAAGGCCTTCTTGAGGGTTGTGAGCTCCTCCTTGAGCTGCTCAACCTCCTCCCCGTCACCAGCAGCCTCGGTAGTCTTCTCCGCCTTGGCCGCCTTCTTCAAGGCAGCCTTCTTCTCCTTTTCCAACTCTTGAACATTCAACCTCAGCTGCTCAAGCTCCTCCTGCACCTCTGCCACCGCCTTGTCCTTTTGCGCAGCTTGTTTCCTTTCCGTAGCAAGTGTCTTCTCCAACGCAGCCAATTGTTCCCTCAACCCCTGGATCTCCTCCTCCACCTCGGCGCTCTTTTGCGAAGCCTTCTTCTCCTTGGCTAATTGCTTCTCCAGCTCCCGGATTTGTTTTCGAAGGCTTTCTTCCTCTTCCTGATTCTGGTTGTCGTTGTGCTGCTGCTGGAGGAGGGCAGCCTTTTGCGCGGCCCGCTTCTCGTTGGCAAGTTCGACTTCCAGCGCGTTAAGCTGTCTTTCGAGGGCTAGCTTCTCGGCGAGGACGTCTTTTTGGTGGGCGAGCTGGGACTTGAGGTGTTCGACTTCTGGCTTGAGGAGGGAGAGCTCGCGGGAGAGGGCGAGCTTTTCGGTGAGGACTTTGGAGGAGTCGACGGAGAGGTGGGAGAAGGCTGTTATTTCTTCCTATAAAATCATATCAGTATTGGTAAGGAGTAAATAACGAAATCGGGGTGGGATGTACCTTCAGATTAGAAATTTCGCGATTCTGAGTCTGCATCACTTTCTCCTGTCGCCTGCACCGTTCGTGCAGGCTGTCGAGTTGTTGGCGCACATCGTCGGCTTGGTCTGCAAGATCTTTGATGCGCGCATCTCTCTGGATGATTTGGTCCTTGAGGGTGGAGGCTTCGTCCTGGAGGAGGAGTTGCCGGACTTTGGCTCTTCGCGCGTCCTCTTGTCGGATGACTAGTTCTAACTGGTGGGCGGATTGGTGATACTGAAGGTCAAGTTCGTGGAGCTTTTGGGTTCTCTGAGTCGCATAACACTAGTCAGTGTCATGATCTGGGGTTGATTGGCATCAATGGGTATTTTTCGCACCTTTTCAGAGTCCATGTTTACATGGTGCGACGACGCGTTTTTGGACGGCATGGATCACGTAACAATGCGCGCAAGACTGCGCAAGAAGGATAACAAGATGCTGTTGGGTTAGTAAAGCTGAATTGACGTCCACGAGGGAGTCTTAATCTTGCAGAGTCAAGGGACGTTGCAGTGAAGGGTTTGGCAACGGCGAGGTGTGCTGATGACGGAAGAGAAAGTGGTGCGCCGGTGGCCAGGGGACCAAAGCGTGCGACTCCAGGTTTGAGAGTAAACAATCTGCCCAAAATGGTCTAGCTGGATCCGCCCCCACCATTTCTCCACTGTTCAGCTTCTCCTGCCAAGACATGACAGCCGCTGACAGTGAGGTCGCCGGGCCGTTCGTAGCCTTGCCAGACACTTGCTAAGCACGGGAAGCTGCAGGGGTGTAACTGGCAGAGCTCCAGCTCCACTGCAACGGTTCGCTGACGTTGAGGACACAGTTGGAATTGGATTTGGAGAAGCTATCGAGAGACGTCGCTGTCGTCGTCGTCGTCGTCGATACCACCCATATCCAGCACCGACGCTCTTTTGACTTTGTTCTCTTCACACGCCCTCCGAATCACACCATGCGCTGGCTGCCTGCTTTCCTGACGGCCTCGCTGGCCTTTGCCAGTGGGTCGTTGGCAGCAAAGAAGACGACCGAGGAACGCTTCAACAACTTCCACGCCAAATCCATTGCTTCCTCATCCGCCGCCCCGATCAAGCTCAGCGATGCCTCGTACAGGGAACTTACCAGCCAACCCCGCGATTACACGGCCGCCGTGGTCCTGACCGCCATGGATGCCCGGTTCAACTGCCAGCTCTGCCGCGAGTTCCAGCCCGAGTGGGATCTTCTTGCGCGTAGCTGGGTCAAGGGGGATAAGGCTGGTGAATCGAGGGTTCTGTTTGGTACTCTGGACTTTGCCGATGGAAGGGAGATTTTCATGAGCGTACGATTCCCTAAGCATGCTTTTTTGGTATATACTCAGAAACCATATCTAACATGGATATAGCTCGGCCTCCAAACCGCCCCCGTCCTCCTCCTCTTCCCACCCACCATCGGTCCCCACGCCGTCGCCAGCACCGAGCCCCTCCGTTATGACTTCTCCAACGGGTAAGCTACCCTCTCTATCCTGCCACCGTCCCCCCACTTCAACTAACCTCCCGTCTCTCACAGCCCCCAAATCGCCGAAGTAGTCCACTCCTGGATCGCCCGCCACCTCCCCGACCGCCCCCACCCCCCAGTCAAGAGACCCATCAACTGGATGCGCTGGATCTCCACCACGGTCCTCACCCTCGGCAGCTTGACGGCTTCCTACGTCGCCTGGCCTTACATCGTGCCCATCCTCCAGTCCCGCAACATCTGGGCTGCCGTCACTCTTATTTCGATCTTGCTGTTCACTTCGGGTCACATGTACAACCACATCCGCAAGGTCCCGTACGTTGCCTCGGATGGCAAGGGGGGTATTAGCTACTTTGCCTCTGGGTTCCAGAGCCAGTATGGGTTGGAGACGCAGATTGTGGCTGCGCTTTGTAAGTTTTTCCTTGATCTCTGTTTGGGGAAAGAAAGGTGGCTAATGCAATGGAAAACAGATGGTCTGCTTTCGTTGGCGGGTATTTCCCTCGCGATCAAGGTGCCGAGGATCGCCGACTCCAAGACGCAGGGGGTTGCGGTGCTGGCTTGGGGCGGGGTGTTCTTCTTTACGTATGCGTTCTTGTTGAGCGTGTTTCGGGGGAAGAACCCGGGGTATCCATTTAAGTTGCCTCCTTTTGTTTGAGCAGCTACCCGTATTGAAGGTTGAGATGGGGGAGACCATAAGGCGGAGGGTGCCTGATGGGATGGGTACGAGAAAAGAAAACGCAAGGGTGTTTGTTTTGGAGGAGATATAAAACAAGAGATGTGTATAACAGTACCCTTTAGCTCAGGGGGTTGGTTCTCTTTTTTTCTTGTTCACTTGGTATTTAGCATGTAAAACGGCGCAAAAAGATTTTGGATGTTGGCAAAAATGGAAAATGGTGAGCGTTCTGCGAGATGGTGTTGTAGATGCCTGATGAAAAGGGGTAAGAGAGCTCAGTGGCTGGTCTGGTTGCTGGGAGCGATATTGTGAGTGTTGGGATGCCATCAACATCTCCCATTCAAGCCCGATTAGCTCAGCTGGTTAGAGCGTCGTACTAATATAACATTCGCGCTGGGATATCCTAGTGTGTTATATGTAGTCAATGCGAAGGTCAACAGTTCAATCCTGTTATTGGGCACATGTCTTTTCTTTTGCCTTCACAGGCGTTTGTTTTTCGGTAGAAAATGCTTTGCACATTTTGCCCATGTAGCATTTTTGGAAGGTTTTTGTGATTGTATGTAGTTTGCGTTTTAACCCGGCATGGTGTGTCAGCTTTGAGCAACTTCACGACTGACGGCCTTTCTTAGGCAAGTCTTCCTCTGGGTTTTTTTTTCTTCTCCTCTCTGTCAACTTGGCGCTCAGCTTCTTGGGGGACAGCAGGATAAAATAGTCACTGCGCAGTTCAACAAAAACATTTTATGTACACATCATCGGGTTGCAAAGTATTCCTTCCCACCCCGGTCCTTGTGCTCGCTTCCCCCCCTCAACCACCAGCAGCAGAAGCAGCAGCAAGGGCAAAAAGGTGGGACTAGCTGATGTGAAATAGCAAAAGTGTATCCTCTCCCGCCGGGAATTGAACCCGGGTCTCGAGCGTTGTTGGAATGACAAGCTCACATACTGACCACTATACTACGGAAGACTTTTCTCAGGTGTGGACACCTGTTGTAGGGTTGTGGGGATTGTTGGAGAGTGGGAAGGGGTTGGGGTATATATGTGGAGTGGTGAGGAAGCAGGGAAGGGGCGGTTGGCATGGTTGGGTTGGGTTGGGTGGGAGAAGGGAGGAGGGAAGGGGGCTGGAGGGTGTTGGGTGACAAGGATGGCATTAACAAGGTGTTGGCGACTGCATGGAAGTGTGGGAGTCCAAGTGAGAGAGCGACACAACACAGGAATGATTCACCACCACGAGATAACTGCTACTTGTATATTTCTCATTCTAGCTAGTAGTAGTCCCAGCTCCAAAAACAGGTACTAGAGCTCTAAACTTTATCGCCCTTCTTTGCGTCCAGCGTAAAGCGTCGCCGAGGTCCAGCCTTTCCTACTCTGTCTCTTCATTGCCAACTCTATCTAAGTCATCCTTTCGCGCGAGTGGCGCCAAGCCGGACATGCTTTAACACCTACCCATTGTCTTAGTGCAGGTCCCGCTGTTCCTGATGGTCTTGGGGGATCTGTTTATTGCCATTGTCCTGGGAAAGGAGGCCCTGGAGGCATTCCCATGCCCGTCGGGGGTGGCCCTATCGGCGGGTATGCCTGTGAGCTGGGGGGAAAGGTAAATGGATTGTCGAAGGAAGGATGTTGCTGGTGTTGCGGGTACGGCTGAGGAGGGCATCCAGCAGGGAATCCAGCTGGTGGGGGGAAACCCGGGGGAGGGCCCGGGGGTGGGAAAGGAGGACCGCTTGGGTATCCTTCACCTCCATGGTCGCCATCATCGCCGTCCTCGTCCTCGCCCTCGCCCACCTCAGAGGGATGGGTGCTAGACGAAGTACCGACAGACTCAGCAGGGTGCCCAGTTCTGTGCCGGCGGCCCGTATGTGGACGATCGGGAGGGTGTTTGCTGGAGTGCTTTCCCGAGCGGCTGTGAGAGCCATGGTGCCGGCCTGACTTTGACTTTTCCCTCTCCCTTGCCTCGAGGTTTTTATGGGCCTGTAGTTTGGGCCCCCCTGGGTACAGGTAAAGTTTCTCCCGCCCAACTGGGGTCGTTGCCTTTTTTTCGACGATCCGGCCGGTTTCATACTGCAGCGCTTGCTCACGCATCGCTTTCTCCATCTTCCTCTCCTCCTTCTCTTGGGCTTTCTGATGCTCGCGCTTTGCCTTTTCACGTTGAAACGTCTTTTGGTCTCCTGCAAAGAAGGCAAGTAGCTTTGTGGACTTTGACATGGTGTATTAAGGTATACTTGCTGTGATATCGCGTTTAGAAAGTACCGAGATATGTTGCAGTTTTGAAATCGTTTGGAGAGTGTATGGGTGTAAAGATAGTTAGATGAGCGTGGAAAAAACTGGTGATGCTCTTGAATACTAAGTTGGCCTGTCGCATCAACTCTAGCAAAATGGCCGGGCAGTGGTGTATTTATGTCCCTGGAGTCACATGGTTATACATGTTCATCTGTACATGGAAAATATGCAGGCCATATGAGCAGCCAGTTTTTGTAAAGTGGCACGAGAATGTGAGGCATTTCAAACTTGAAACAGGCATGAGGCAGACCGTACATGAGATGAGATTACCTTGAGCCAAATGAAGGACTCTTCAATGATATCTAACATAGCCTCTGATGATTGGAGTCGATAGGCCTCCAAAGATACCTAGTTTAAAGTAATTACCATGGATACCTAGTTAAGATTCATGTCTCAAAAGATAGTCAATAGGCCTTCAAGGATAGCCAACAGGCCTTCCAAGATAGTTAATAGGCTTTTGAAGATAGTTGGTAAGTCTAAGTGACATCTCACGAGGCGTTGATCAATGAGATGAGATGGTCGTTATGTCCTGACTGGCTTACAGTACCAACTCCTCTGGCGCCGTCATTGGTGACAATATAATCTTCTTCACCATGACCGAGTTTGTTGAGGCTTTGCCGCATTATACGTGTGTGCATAGACAGCAGGAAATATACGGCCTTGAGCCCTCCAGAAAAATCCCCGCGGCATACATGATGCCCATTTATCCCAAACGTTCAAGAAGGATGCTGTCATGGTCATGACACGCGGCAAGCTTCCTGCGTAACGTGATGTGTCCGCTAAAGACACATCACGGGGGTTGAGGGGCCGAGGGCCAAGACTGAAATGTTTGGGAATCGGATGAGAAATGGGGGAATAAATGTGCAACAGATCCATGTGATCATGGGAATTGAATAAAGGATGGAGGAGAGAAATAACAAATAGAACATAAACGGTATAGGGTATCAGGTAAAATCGGTCTATCATCCATGTTACCTTTACAGGATCAATCCCATCCTCGCCCTCTGTCAATGATAGATTGGGTTGAGACTATCAAACCAGGAAGTTATGATTGCGGGGCTTCAAAGCCTTTGACAGTTGGGTATTGGAGCTGGAACTATAGATCCTTAAATCTAAGATGACTACCCAAGCAAGAGTCGATAGCTAGTAAACCTCAGACTTATGGCGATCAGCCTGGGGCTGGTATTGTTAAGAGAGGTAGCTTCCTCAGGGCCATCGAAATGCCTCTAATGGGCCACTCCATGTATCGCAGGTCTCTCTCTACACTCCTTAATTTCTTAAATATACATCCAAAGTGTACTCTACATGCCTTTGAAAATAGTGAATAGGCCTTTAACAATCCTTAAAAGGTACATAGTTTAGACCCATGTTGACTATCTTTCTACGTATTTAAGAGAGACAGAGGATGTAGGCTTTTGAAGACATTTATGTGGCTCTGAAAAGCCAATCTGTTTCCAAAGGTGGAATAAAGTGAGTGTCTATGAGTTATTACAGCCACATAGATACATTCAGCTTGACCTGGCACGAACTCACAAAGTACTGGCATGGCTTTTTGTAAAGGTTTCATTTCCAATGACCATCAGCCCCTACCCCCTTATAATACATCTAGTCTCTTTCCAAAGAGACAGCAGCAAGTAACTCAATGTCAACAACCCAAGGAAACCGTGTCCCATCTTCATGCCCCTGAATAGCCGCGTTAACAAACAAAGTATTGCTTCCCACCTTAATCGGATGCTCATCATCCCCAACACAATGACTTGTCCTCCTGTATCCTATCCTCCTCAAATCTCCCAGCCGCTTCTCCTTCTCTCGAATCACGTCCTCCGCATCCCATTTCCCCGGAAGAATACTCGCAAGACTCTCCACCGAAACAGACTCTCCATTGTTGATATCGCTGAAATGACTTGGCTTCTCGCTGGGCACTTCGCGCCATGCCACAAGTTTCGCTCCCCAACCACTGTGCACATGCCCAAAGCAGTGCATCTTGGGACGCGCTCTGGCAACGGCGGCAAAGAGGTCTTCGCATCCTAGTCTCTGCTTGGACACGGCACGGTCGAGGACTCCATTTGGTGGGCCGTGGGTGATGACGACGTCCACGTCATTTGTTATGTTGAATTCGTGGTGCTCCCCGCGCTTGTACTGGAATCCCCAGTCGTCTGCTTCGAGGGATGGCGTATAAGGGCTGGCATAGACCGTGAGCTTGGCCCCGTTTTGTAGATTAAACGTATGGGTCCCCTCATCCAACAAGATGATGCCATGATTTTCGGAGGTCAATAGGTGTCTGGCCTCTCCTGTATCCCCATACTCGGTTTTGATAAGGTGTGCATCCGAGTCAGAGTACAGCCGCCGAAATTCCGCCACTTTTTTCTGGAAAGCCGTTTTATCGAGCGTAAAGTCATGATTTCCCGCAATTACCAGCTTCAATTTGGCGTTGACGCGTCGGAGGAGGTCGAGAGATGTCTGGAACTCGTGAAGTTTGGACTCTTCGGTCAAGTCACCGCAGTGAATCGCCACGTCGACTGGTATACTGGGGATCGCCAGCCCCTTTTCGGCGTGGGTATCCGAGAGAATCAAAAAGCTGGTTTTGATGGCGTTTCTTTGCATTTTGGGTGTTTTGCGATGATTTTGAAAGGAATTGTGGAAAATGTGGAGAGTGGCTATGAATTTATAGAGCTGTGAAGGCTGGATAATATGAAATATGGAAAGAGCAAGCAGGAGATTACATTAAACCTTGATTAGACCTTTGTTCACGTGAGATTACGTTAAACCTTGATTAGACCTTTGTTCTCGTGAGATTACATTAAACTTTAGATAAGACCTGTAATCTTATTCCCTCTTGTAATAGGGAAGGCACGTCGGTACCAAGAGCTTAAAAGGAGTAGGGTACGGTAGTAGTTAATCGGCCTCTCGACTATCTTTTGGCTATAATGCAGGGGAGATCAAAATTCCGCATACAATATACAAGAGACAAAAGATAAATTGATAAATACTTGCAATCTTAGTTTACACATTCAGTCGAACTTCCAACAGCCACACCCTCGCGAACGCTGCTGACGTTAAAAGCTCGTGGCCAGGCGTATACCGCGAGCAAGCAAGAAATCAACGCGAGCAAACGCCTACCTATTTACCACGAGCGAGCGCTGCTGAGGCTAAAAGTTTCGTGGCCAGGCGTATACCGACCGCGGGCAAGCAAGAAATCAACGCGAGCAACCCACACCTACCTATTTACCACGAGCGAGCGAGAAACAACGCGGCCAAGCGCATCCTATCCCAAAAAGAGAAAGTTTATGTTAATGATGTTTTTCTGCATTTTGATCGTGATGTAATGATACTTCAAAGTTATGAAGAGTGGCTATGAATCAATTGAGTTGTATTTAGGCGTCAAGGTATGAGAAAAGGAAATATGTAAGTAGCTGGGAATTCGCCAATCATACACCTTTGGAGTTTTACAGACTTTTGAGTTGGCAATCGGGCAGTTACAAGTTGGTATGTGGCACATGGTTAGGTGGTGTGGTTCTCGCCTTCCTTCAAGCTTTGAACTCTATGCCTTTCCAAGCCAGCGGTCTCATCCAGCTCGACAGACTCACCCATAGTGATCTCACTCTTAGGTGCATTGATCAAGGGTGAAGGCATGGGCTTTGACGACTCCTTGCCTTCCCAGTGCCTAGCCTCCTTCGCCAAAGGGTGCCACCAATCCCCCTCCCGAGCATGCCATTGCCCGCTACATAGCTCCCAAAGTCTGCTCGTCGCTCTTTTGTAGGCAAATCTTTCATCTTCCCCGGTGAAGCCGCCAGTCTTGGTAAAGTCAATCTTGCTCTCTTGTTCCTTGCCGAAATCCGAGTCCTGATCCGGGTCGTATTTGGCATTTCGAGAGTCGGCATAGGTAGAGATGTTGGGTCGGAAGGGAGACATTTGATCCTGGAAGACCTCTGCGATAGTTTCGGGATATGTAGCATCGTCGGCAATTTCCTCTCGAACCGCAGAGGCCCCGGTGTTGTTCGCGGCTTTAGCTGATGCCCTCATTTCCGGGAAGAACAACTCATCAGGGCCAGCCTCGGCACGGACGATGAGCTTGCAGCGTGACTCGTAAAGGGCGTCCAAGAAGGTGATGAATCTCCTGGCCTCGTTCTTCATTGAAAAGTCCAAAACGGGAACATTGTCGATGATGAAGGTGTGGTAGTTGGATGCCAGACTGATGTAATCTGCCGGGCCTAAAGATCTCACGAGTTCATCAAAGCTCCAGCACGCCACTCCATCGCGCTGTTTGGGAACTGTTACCTTCCTCCCATACACTATGTGAGAGTATGGCTCCCATTCTGCGGTTTCCGAGTGAACGGTCTGCCAAGTTTCCTGATGTTGAGATGGTAGGAAATACATAGCTGGCGCCAGTACCGAAGACTTGCTTTCAACCTCTCCATGACCCGGCGGCTCGGCTGTGCTGAGGGCTGTTCTGGCAGACCAGCTGTCGGTGTGTAAGGGATCAGATGACTCACTTGGCTCCGTCAAAGGGAGCGAAGCACTACCGTGAGTTTCCCTTCTCCGCCAGTCCCGTGTGCCTTCCATATGCCAGAAGTCGCACCGAGCCTTCAGAACTTCCAGAAAGCTGGCGAAGTCGCTGGTCTGCCCGAACAGTTCACCATAGCGAGTTTTTCCATAGCCCAAAACTCTTTCCACGAGCCCACCAGTAGTTGGTGGCGCGTAGTAACCACCTGTGGCTTTCTCAAGCTCCTCGGGCATTCTGTTGGACGAAGCAATGAGAACACCACCCAACTGGAAAAAGGCAATGAAAAGATTGTTCATGATCTTGCTGGCGGCCCGATCAGGTAGCTGGAACTCATCAAGAAAGAGAATGGGAGACTGCTCGACCATCTCCTTTGCTATCCACAGCAGCGAGTACTCTGCGCCGTGTGTTGATAAGACCTTGGAGTGCGATTTTCGGAATTCTTCCAGCCGTGAAAAGGCGTGAAGCATAAATGTGTTATAATGCCATCTCTTCTTCCCCTGGGTAGGAAGACCCTCGGCCAAGAGGTCGAGCAGCATCGACTTGCCTGTGCCGACCTCTCCCGAGAGGAAAAGCCCTCTCGGGGAATTGACATGCAGAGCAGCTTGCTGGTCTGTCAGTGTTCTTGTCAGGGCAAGGCTGTCTTTGATGTCGTCTCGCTGGAAAAGCTTAGAAAAGAGGGGATTCCGGCGGATAGGATGGTTGGGAGAGGCTATGTCGTCTCCTCCATTTGCATTTGCGGTGACGGGATCAATGGCTCTGGCAATTTGGCCCAGCCTGCTTCGATACTCATGGGTGGGTTTGTAGTCTTTGAGCCTTGTATATATCTTTTGAAGGTGGTGTGCGAGACGGTATTGTGCCGCATCAGGACTGTAGACACCCGTAGCTATCAGGGACGTGTACTTGACAAAGGGGTCAGTGATAGTGATGGATGTGGTCGCTCGGTTCATGGCTGCTACTTCTCAGTCTCTGTTGCAAGAAAACATATCGAAATAGCAGAGATGTCGGCCAATGATATCTTGTGATTTTCACGCCGATAAAGTTGGATAGTGTGTCGTTGGTGGTGGGTGGTGGTTGCGACAAAATAAAACCGCAACGGAGCCCCAATCCGCGATGATGTCACTGACCGAGGTCCCCTAAAAGTCTTCAGAACGTGCTGTCTGGGTCGGTGGACTGACCCATTGTGAGGGCTCTGCTCTTGATGGCAAGAAAAGAGGGTGAGAAGAGGGAAACTATGACCAAAAAGAAAAGGGCAATGTGAAAGGCAATAAAGACCACCGTTAGGAGGCATCAAGAAAGCCAAAAGGTAGTCGAGTGAAAAGTTCCTGAGAGAGTGACATGATGTTCGAGAACATGGGTATTGTTAGCACGAGACTTCGATATCAAAAGTTGCCCTTTCAGCTATACCGCCATGCCATGCTCAAAACAACCTGTGTATTGCGTATAAAGCATAGAAAGCTTTCTTCTTCAAGGCAGATGGCTTTGTTTGAAGTTTTACAAAGGCCTTGTCAGATCTTACACTCGCTCACCCCATTCTGAAGTCAACTGGAGATGCTTCCTTTTGGCGTCTCGATCTAACACTATTTCGCTGCGGAGCTCTCTGTCTTGGCAGTGCTCCCCAAATCGGGTGCTAGCGCAAAGAAAGCACTGGCAGCTTGGTCTCCACGTTTTGAGCATCTCGGCCAATAGAATCGCGATACTTTTTCGGCCAAAGTCAACACAGGCCAATCGCTGAAGGCTTCGTCACTCGTGCCTGGAAAGGTCAAACCGAGAAGAAGCGTCGCCCTTCAATTCCATCCTTTTCCGCCCGCCCTCCGAGCCCGATAGCAGCCTCTATTTTACCTTTTATCAGCGATTTCGAGCATCCTACCCATTCCACTAGACATGCTGAGATAGAGCACATCGACTGCCTGAATTCCACGAACCCCAGCGGCGTCTTTCTCAATCGGCGGTCCCGTCGCCAGGTCGCGCAGCATCAGGACCTGGAGAAGCAAAAAAAAAACATCACCACATCAAGTCGCGACCGCGAACTCCATGTTTTCCCCCACTCTCCAAGAAGGCGGGCCCGCGAAGGGAACCCGCAGCAGTCGCCGTCGCCAGCGCCCTTTGAGCGGCGAGAACTCAGCACAACAACCCAAAGCGAAACGCCAAAGAGTGCCATTGTCGGAAACCACTTTTGCGAATCCCGATGCCGCTGAGCCCACCCCTGCCGCGCCCGAGAACTTTGAGGTGAAGTCGGACCAGATCGACCTGCTCGGCGCGAAGAGCGACGGCATTGAGAATGTCGGCGTACCGCGGAGGGAGCTCAGTGTCCGTTTCAAGAAGCCAAAGGCTGGCGAGAGGCCAAACAAGGGCGATGGGAGTGTTGTCCTGGTATGTCACCCATCTATCTCCTGCGTCCATGCGCCGTGGATGCTGCCGATCGATACTGACTGGTTATTCTTTGCAGACACAAAACAATGCGTACACAGTGAGCAAGCTGCCAGCGTTGCCGGATAGGCTCCGCGCCGACGCGCAAAGTAAGACCCATTTACCTGTGGCTTTGGACGAGGGAAATTTGCGCGGATTGGTGATACTAACTACTTCAAAAGACCGACAGCAAGGTGCCATCTTTTCCTCGAGCGGTTATGCCTTAACCCTTACCCATACCCATGCCTTTGTCTGGCCATATGCATCGAACGTGTCGTCCCCCGAAACATTCGTCTTCACACTGCCCTATCCCTCAAAGCACGTCAACGACCCTCTACCTCTCGGCTCTCTAGTACCGCCATCCGCCGCCAACGATGAACCGGGCCTGGTGGTTGTCATGCCCGTCAGCGGCAAGATTGCCTACTGGGAATCCATCGCGAGCGCCGCCACACTTGACTTCATCCGCCAACAACGGAATGGGGTCGAGGATACCATCTCGGGTATGTTCTCCGGAGAGCATGTCCTTCAGATTGTAAACGCGGAAACCTCCGCCTTCGTCCTTGTTCTGAGCAGTGGTCGCCTTGCCTACATGAGCGTCAGGGACACCCACGGCCGACCTGGCATCTCGGTCCAATTCCTCCGCGACGGCCTGTCCAACAATCTGGGGGGGTTCCTTGGCAACATTCGTAATGCCTTTGCTGGCTCCTCGTCCCGGACCGACATTGCAGCTGCGCGGGCAACACATGGGTCGAACGTCGGAGAGCGAATTATTGCCGCCGCTTCTACAAAAGGGAGACTGTGCTTCTGGAAGATTCATCGCGGCGGTCAGCATGAGCTGCTTCTCGACTTGGCTCTGCGAGATGTCTTGGTGGAAGGAGTACGCGCAGCCGACAAGAAAGCTCAAGATTGCACACCGGATTCCTTCGAGGTACTCGACTTTACATTTGTACCACGAGGTATTGAAGACAAATATACTAGCGCCAGCCGACTCAGCAAGTACAGCCTTGACCAAGGAATCGACCAGGTCCAACATGGATTGCTGCTTGTATCACACTCAGGCAGGCGCCAGTCTCGATATGCTCTCGTAGAGGTAATAATCGACGAGGGTGAGTTCAAGCTCGGTACTGTTCGCCCGATCAACTCTTACACCACCCCCGTCAGACCTGGTGCTGCCGAGAAACCCCGCCTTCACCTACCGCGTCCAGCACTTGTCGCTTTCGTCGTCTTTGACCGGGCCGTAGTTGTTGCCTCCCTGGGCCTGCTTCCCGAGTCTCCTGACGTGCAGCTGCTGGACGACGCTCACATTCTACCGCCGACGTTCGAGGACGTGATCGACTTTCGAGACGAGGATTCACTACAAGTAGTTGGCTCCGGTATCGAAGAGCCTAGTAACAATGATCAAGGACAAGAGGGGCAGCGCATTCACCGATTCAGGACCAAGAACCCGGCCGTCGTACTCCTGCTGCAGGGTGTCGGGGCTGTCCGGGTTGCCGTGACGGATGTGGACCGGTTCACTACTAATCATCCGCCACAAATCACAGCGAAGAGCAAGCTCGAGCAGGCCGTCTTCTTCGGCGTCAAAGGCGACAATCCGCTCGTCTTTCGGGGCAAAAGGCAGCTTCCTTTTCCGGCACAGGATATTGGCGCAGCCGCTATCGAGCTGAGCAACGAGATCCTGGGCTCCAAGACACCTTTTATTGCCAACATCCCGGCTTCTCTCGAAAACAACCTGCGGCTACGCATCAGCTATCTGGACGGCCTAATCTCCTATCTGGGCGAGCTCGAGATCGGACTGGATGCCCAAACCCGCTGGAAGCTGCTCTACAACCATGAAAAACTCGCTGTGGCTACATACGTGTGGCAAAAGCACGAGGAATTTCTCGCGCAGCGACCACAAGGGGAGAAAACTGTGGTCTCGCAAATCGTTGCCTGGATTCACGAAAGTCATAAAACAAACCTCAACACGGCGGTCGGAGAAGTTGATCCCGTCCGGCAGTGGTTCATTCATGACGTCTGGAGATTCGACATCTTCCTTGCCTGGACCTATCAAGTCATCAAGTACAACTATACCAAGGGCGCTGTTCTGAAGAACGCTGCTATTATGACAGACGATGAGGTAACCCGGTTGGCATTGGAAGCTGCTACTGTGGAGAATGGAGCGCTTGCCGAGGCGCGGAGGTTCCGCCTCTCCAGAGCTGGGGAGTACGGGGTGAGCGGCACCGAGATTCCAGGCGGCGTTGGGTTCCCCGAGCCCTGGCATGCTACTCATTTCATCATTCACAACCACAAGCGACTGATCGAGTTCTGTTTCAAGTGGCTCGACTCTCATCCACCAGCACAAGAGAGCAACCCCACCAACAAATTGATTCTTGAAGCGACCCGGGGTCTGCTGCCAGCTTTGATCAACCAGTACCTGCCATCATTGATGGACCAGGCCTTGTGGGCTATGGAAAGCGAAGTCCCGGAGATTCAGGAGCGTGGAAAACTTTACCGGAAAGCGTACGATGAAGAGGTTTACGACAAGGTCACTCGTCTGAAGGACTTTGATCTATGGGAGGAGGCCATTCAGCTTGCCAAAGAGTACCAGGGCTTTGACGCTCTCGCTGAGGTTGTTGTTCAGCAGATATTGGTTCTGGAGCAGAAGGCCGCCAGCGCCAGCCAAAGCGCGGCTGATGAAGCCCAGTTCCTTGTCGACGAGAAGAAGAAGCGTATGGGCAAGCTATTTGATGAATACAGTGTGAGGTTTGCTTTCCGGGCTTATGAAGTCCTGCTCGAGAACAGTGGGGCCCAGGCCGTGCTCGACTTCCCCTACGACAGACACGGTTTTGCCACACTGTTTCTCCGAGCCAAACCTGAGCTCGCCAAAATTTCATGGATCAACGATGTCCAACGAGAGAAAGATATTGACCATGCTGCCGAAACTCTTCTCAATCTCGGTCTGAGCCGCGAGCAACAGATCTGGAATAAGAAGATTGAGCTCAGCCTGGGCAAGCTGGCTTTCATGGCAGAAGAAGCTGAGCAGTCTACTAATGGAGATCGCGCCAGCAGCGCATCTTCTGATCTTCTGGCCAAGACCAGCATCAACTTGGAAAAGATTGAGCATGAACTGGAGCTTATCAAGATCCAGGACAGTCTCTACAAGACCATCCTGCCCATCATCAAGGAGGGGGTTGACGAGTCAGCCGAGCTGGAACTTCTTCTCAAGGAGCAAGCCGTCCTGATTCCCAAGAGGCAAAAGGCCCTGCACCAGATTTTCGAAGATGGCATGTCTCGCCTGCTCAAACACGAGGCGCTGCATCCTGTCACCCTGATCGATCTGCTCACACTGGCCGACTTGGGTGAGCAGTACGAACACGTGATCCCGGACCCGTTCTGTCTGGCTCTCAAGGTTGCTAAGTATGGCCTCAAGGGCGATGAGCGTGCCAAGGCGGTGCGGTTGATTTGGCGTCGCTGCTTTGTTCGTGACGACTGGAAGGCGATCAACCAAACCAAGGACAAGGGCGACGAGGCGCAGCTGGAGCTGTTGGGCAACTCGGCCACCTATCACGCCCTCTTTGCTGTTTACGAGCAGAGTAAGTTCTATTCTTCCATGACCTGTGAAGTACTGCCTCAGATGCTAACGTTATACCCAACAGGACTCTCAGACGACAAGTTCAACCCATTTGTCAGACCTTCGGAGTGTCTGGGTGTGTACACCGAGGAGGTGGACCGGCGATTCAGCAACATGGACGAGGCCGCCCAGAAGAAGATTATCGAAAACATGAAGTGGGAGGACGACGAGCTCCGCACGTACATTGAAAAGTCACGGGCGGATGCGTGGTATCTCACGACGAAGGAGTACGCCGAGAAGACGGTGACGGCGGCGTTTAGCGAGTTGACTGCGGCTGGCCAGTCGCATATCAATGGGAACGGGAGCGCAGCTAGCGAGGAGGCAGCGATTCTGAAGAAGTTTGCGGAGGCTGCTAAGGACAACAAGAAGAATGGGGGTGGTTTGTTTGCGGTGTAAAGGAGCGAGAGGGGGAGGTTTTATGTTCTGTCATGATGAATTTTGCTGAGGGGAGCGAGAAAGCAGAGAACAAAAATGAATCGGGCGCCAGGGGGGGACTATCTTTTTTTTCTTTCTGTTATTAATGGGATGGGGGACACACAACATGCGAATGCGACTTTTTTCTTCTGTCTTTTTTTTTTGCACACACTACTATGATGTTGGATTTGGAAGTGGTTGTGATGGGTGGTTTATGCAATGGATTGGGGGATGGGGAATACAACATTGTCAAGACACACACACATAACTGAACTAAAACTGTATGAGTAATCTGTGATATAGGCTGTTTGCTTGCTGCTTGGTCTTTTGTCCTTTTGATGAAGGGTTTAAAATGGGAGTGGAAGAAGCAGCGGACGGAGGTAGTTGATGATGAGATTTTATGAGCAGCACACAAAGGGCTGAGATTGAATCAATGGCTGTGTCATTGACTGTTCAACATCATGGCAAAGAGGTGTGATCCATGTTTGTGGGAGCATTACACAACACATGAACTTCTTGAAGGAGTAATGATTGCTCTGAAGGGCTGATAGTCTGAGGGAGACTGTGTTACGGTGGCGGTTGTTGGTGGTGGTCAGAGACAATGGGTTTTCAGGACGGTGCAGTGCACACCCTCTTTTTTTAGGGGGGGCAAACAGGTGGTCAAACTGCACTGGCTTACCGGATATTCGAGGGGTGTGAGACAAAAGTCCAGGCGAGCGGACTGAAAGCTGCGAGTCATCGGATAGTGCACCGAGAGATGAAACAGTTTTGGCTTTTGCCCTTGAGGGGTTTTCTGGGTGTAGTATTTGTTTAAAATGCTCCTTGAAGAGATCTGATAAGTAAGGTACTCGGATGAATCTTTGAGAAGGTGCTTGAGTCGGTAAGGTAGGTAGGTAGATGGATGGATGAGATATCATTGGTCACAAATTCATCTCCCGTCAAGTTTGATCTTTGCCTTGTAATTAGGTAGCATGCATGGCAAACACGATGATGTGATTCGTCTGAATGCTGCAACTTCCGGTGTATCTATTTGCGAAAGAAATAAAATTTGAACCATTTTTGAGTTTTTCGTACCATCCATCCTTCTCAGCGAAAGCAACACCTAATTAGTGTACCAGCGACAAACACCGAGATGTTTGGCTAGGTACTGTTGAAAATATCCTCCTTCAATTTAACAAAGTTTCTGCTCTCGGTAAAGTCAGGATGAGACCTTCTTTCGGACTGGCCAAGATCACTTTCGGTTGTGGTCAACTTCGGAAATAAATTCAACACTGGCGAGATTTTGGCGTTGGCACCAACGGACATCCCGTCTTTGCATATTTTTTTTTAGTTTTTATTTGCCGGGGACCGAGAACACACACACACGGACGGGCAAGGCGCTTAAAAAAATGATTCTTGAAATGTGGAGAAGAGAGTTTTAAAATCTAGAACATTTTCGGGGCGGTTATCCTACGTTGTATTATTAACCGCGTTTGAAAACATCATGGGATGGTTTGCGCTTTTGTTACCTATTACCCAAAGATGAATGAACAATGGTTGAGTGAGTGGGATTGCCAGGATGCTTGGTGAGTTGGCCTTGCAGCGCGTAGCTGTGGGGGGGCAGGTCTCCGAGACAGGAGGTGTCCGAATGAGGAAGGATGGTTTGTGTATAGAGTATGCTGCAACAACAAGATCATGATGATGATGCTTTGTTGGTGGTGGATTCAATCTTGATGTTTCCCCAGCCTCGTTCATCGAGATCGTGTTGCATTTTACAAACTATTCCCACCCATGACGCGCCAAGACTTCAACGTTTTTGGCTCAAGGGGTAGAGCAAAGAGAGAAAAAACGCTGAATGGTGATGGCTTGTGATCATCAGCCTGTTGCAATTGGAAGCTTGGGTTCCTTTCGGCTTGACCCGGTGGCAAATGCAGGCTGACCTCGAGGCTAAGGTTGGTGTATGGGCTGACAGGCGTGTTCATCAGAAGGAAATCAATCAATCATTCTCGATAACCTGATCTTCAACAAGGGACCACCGTGATGTCTGATCTGACGTCGTTGGGATGTTGGTTCTTCTTCTTCTTCCAAGCATCTGATGGGCAATGATGAGATGAAAAGCGGGACGGGACCAGACCCAGCCTCGCAGGAGGAAAGGAAAAAAATGCTCCCCAGACTTTTGTTTGAACAGGGGGTTTCCCTTCAACCAGGGCTGTCAACCCGTCACCGCCTCCAGCAGCAAGGAAGACTCTCCGTCCCGCCAACGGTAGGGTACTGCATCTCGCCTACCCGTTTTACCCTACCGCGTGTTCCATCTCCCGCGTACACTACCGTTCACCGAGACCCGGAGCGAGGACCGAAAGCCTTGTGGCAGATGAGAACCATAGGACGAGCGTGACTGGCAAACTGGAAACCCAATATGGGAACCGTTTGTCCTACCTTCCTCTTTGCTTGTTCGCATCGTCCCCTTGTAAGCAGCAGTAGTGTCATGCGCCTCAGCCCATTGGCCCCCTTTTTTGATGATGCCGCTGGACGAGATGCCGTTCCGGGAAAGCTTCCAGCTGTGGGGATTTGGGGGTTGGGAAATGGATCTCGAGAGGGTCGTTTTGTTGGCCGAGGCCATGTCTCTCTCTCTCTCTCTCTCTCTTTCCTTTCTGTCTATGTAGTTATCTTGTGTCGACATAATGTATGGCCGTTTCTTTTATATGACGAACACGGTCCTATTTCAATGCATTGGCAGTGACAAGATTGCAAAGTTGTATCTCTTCTCCACCGCGAATGGAAGCTTGTTCGGGAGGGACGTTTCTTTTCAGACGTGAACCGTGAACCATGGGCACATGGGAAAAAAGCACGGGGCACATCGAGTCCTGGGCGGGTACCAGTTAGTGGATGCACAATCGGCCGACAAAAAGTCAATTGATACGGATTAAGCTACCTGATGTCTTGATTTCCTTCAGGTAAAAAGCAAATAATAAGAGGTTTGAGGCAAAGCCCTGCAGCTGTTTGGCACAAGCCTTGGACAACAATATCCAGTGAAGAAGTCTCGTCGCGACTGGACAACAGGAACAAGTGAACTGGAAGACTGGGGGCGCTTTGCCTCTGTGGGATTTTGACCGTGCACGGCTAGCCCACCCCCCTGTTGCGGCCCTCGACTCCGCTGGCCTGCTGAGCGCTGCCCTGGCACTGGCCGTCCCCTTCTGTTCGTTCGTCCTCCTTTAGCTCTCCCTTCGCCTTTTCCTCCTTCTCCATTCCACCTCTCCGCCACACCGCACGACCATCGCCATCCATCAAAAACCTGTGTGCCTGAGCAAGGGCCGCAGACGACAAGTCGTGTTGGGGACGATTCGGATCACCGCGACGCCCCAAGTCAATTCGCTTTGTCTGGTGCCTGGAAGAAGAGAAAGACCCGACTCGACTCGGTCAAGGAACGGAATCAATCGTCAATTCAATCCGCCCTCGCGCCCACCGCCACGTCCACTGTCCACTATCCACTTGCCGAGCTCGAACACGAACCGCGACCCCTATCCCGACGCCGGCTGAAGTCACGAGATCGACCCTCCCGTTCGAGAACGAGTGCAAACTGCATTGACTATCTTCAACAACCGACCGAGAAAGATTACGCCCGCAATTCAAGGCATTTTGCTTTGCTTCGCCTCGCCCGACAGCTGAGAGAGCTCCGCCCGCCCACCGCCTGGCCCAGGAGTTCTTTCCGCTCACACACCATCCACATTGACTTGACGTCTTGTCCAGAATCATCGGGTGAGTGTCTTCGTACGCCCATTGTTATCATCACACCACATGTGCACTTTTGTTTCCGCTTGGGCATATTCGTCCATCCAATCTCTGCCCACTGCCACACCAGGCTGCCAATTAGACTGTCCACCATCTGGACGAGCAACTGGCCTCTATCACGCCTGGCCACTATCCAATGCACACAACACCGATGAATTGCAATCAACAGCGCGACTGACATTAGATATCGTTGCAGACTTAATTCGAGATTGAACTATACACGCAATTATTGTCGCGTCGCTGTCTTGATCGCTGACGATCAAGTCGCCCGAAATGGCGTCGTCATCCTCCAACGTTGTTGGTGTACACTATAGAGTGGGAAAGAAGATTGGAGAGGGTTCGTTTGGTGTAATTTTCGAGGGCACAAACCTCCTGAACAACCAACAGGTTGCCATCAAGTTTGTACGTGACCCCAACACCGTGGCAAGCATCGATTGTGGAACAAGGTGACTGACGCGACATGACTGTAGGAACCAAGAAAGAGCGATGCTCCCCAACTGAGAGATGAGTACAGGACATACAAGATCCTTGTCGGATGCCGTAAGTAGACAAGCCCAGCTACCATGGGCCTGAATCACAGCAATGCTAACATTCCTCCCAGCTGGCATCCCAAACGTGTACTACTTCGGCCAAGAAGGTCTGCACAATATCCTTGTGATCGATCTGCTCGGTCCATCGCTTGAGGATCTTTTCGACCACTGCAACCGGAGATTCTCCCTCAAGACGGTTGTCATGGTCGCCAAGCAGATGTTGTCCCGCGTCCAAACCATCCACGAGAAGAACCTGATCTACCGTGATATCAAGCCCGATAACTTCCTCATCGGCAAGCCAAACTCCAAGACTTCCAATGTCATCCATGTGGTTGATTTCGGTATGGCCAAGCAATACCGCGACCCCAAGACGAAGCAGCACATTCCCTATCGCGAGCGCAAGTCCCTCTCGGGCACTGCTCGTTACATGAGTATCAACACCCATCTTGGCCGTGAGCAGTCGAGAAGAGATGATCTCGAGGCTTTGGGCCACGTATTCATGTACTTTTTGCGGGGTGGTCTTCCCTGGCAGGGTCTCAAGGCTGCCACTAATAAGCAAAAGTACGAGAAGATTGGTGAGAAGAAGCAGACTACGCCCATCAAGGAGCTGTGCGAGGGCTTCCCCGAGCAGCTGGCGACGTATCTGACCTACGTGCGCAACCTCGGTTTCGAGGACACCCCCGATTATGACTACCTCCGCGAGCTTTTCACCACGGCGCTCAAGGAGGCTGGCATTCCCGAGGATGGAGAGTATGACTGGATGAAGGTTGGCAAGCCCGACAGGAAGGGGGACTGGGATCGTCCGGGCGCTCTGCACAACCCAAACGCCCGCCCCGGGGCTTCGGCCATGGAAATCCACGGCAACTCGAGGGGGCCGACGACACACCACCAAAGCGACCCGCGAGCCCCTCAATTGAGCATGTCGCATTTAAACGCCGGGAAACCCCTGCCGCCCCAGCCGAACCAGAGGCAGTCGAAGCAAGGAAGGCCAAACGCGCCCGCATTGGGAGCCCAAAGGCCCGCGGTCGGGGGTTACAACATGCCAGCAGCGACACCTACGGGATCGACCCAAGCCCAGTTCCAGAACAGCACCCAGAACCTGCCGCCACGACAGATGGCACACTCGCCAGCCATGGTCACACCCACCCCCCAGAGTAACCCTCAACCACAGCCAACGGGCTTCCAGAAGTTCATGAAGACTCTTTGCTGCGGCTAATGGGTTTCGGTTGTTTTTTTAACGCGTTGATCTGCCGCCTTGCTGAGTAAGCTTTGCTTCCGTAGTTTTGATGAGGAAGTTGGCTAACATGGTGTATCAGCGTTTTGAGCGGCAGCCGGCGACATGTTCTATATAGAGGCTTTCGAAGATAGGAGTCCTTTATGATTTGTCTGCGACATGCCCTTCTTAGTTTTTTTGCATGGGACATTAGAAGGACGCCTTCTTGACATGGGGGCGCATTCCAGCACATTTGGCGCCTTTCCTGGACATCATTACGATTACGATAATCCGGTTTCTCCCTTTTTCTGTCTTTGTCTTGTCTTTCTGGCCTTTGACCTGCTTGCAGCTCTCGTGGAGGATGTTGGCAGGGCTAATAACTTACTTCTTGGGCTGGCCTGGCAGGGGAAAAAATCAGTCTTTGACTTGTTTGGCGCCTTGGGGAACGTTTCATCACACTCACTCTCTCACTCTCACTCACACACTCACATTACACACACACACAACCACACATACTCACAGATAAACTCACTCTAATAATCAGCATCCCTTTTGAGAACATACAGAAAAAGAACGGCATTGTAACAGGGCATGGTTTTATAACTTTTTTCTTTTGACTCGTGTTTCTTTTTTTTTTGGCTGGCTGGCTGGACAGGTGGGGGGGTGTTCCTTTTTTTCTTGGTTTTCTTTTTCTCTGTTGTCTTGTTGTTTTTGCTCATCCAGAAATAATGAAAGAATCTCTCTCCCAAAAGAAAACACAAGCACAAGCCCCCCAAACCCTTGCAATGTTCAGCAGTCAGTTCAGTACAGTTACACTTGAGTCAAATTGATCCCTAACCCCAACCAGCCTCTGTTTTTGCCCGTTCTTTTCTCAATTGGTGTGTGTTTTTCTTGTCAGGACCTCTCTGTGAGGAATGTGTGTGTGTGTGTGGGTGTGGGTGGTTTTCTTTTTTGTACAGAATTGGGGCGTTGTAAAATGGGATAAGCATTGTCGTTTACTTTTCTTTGCGTCGTTTGTAATGTCGTGTTGTGTTGGTTTTGGTTAATTTGAATATGGGTAGTTCAGTGTGTTTTCTTTCTTGACAAGAGCTCGTCAGTTTCCTATGTTTTTGTGTGTTTGAAGGGCCGGATGGGGGTTATATTGATGGTGTGAGGAGGAGGGAGAGAGAGACAGATGAACAGGCAAGCCGATGCTAAGGAAGGGAAAGGGGGAGGGTAGAGGGTGAAGGGAGTTGGGGTAGGAGGGGGCTTGTTAGCTCGGGTGGTAATGTTGTTGGGAAGGTGAATGAAGGGGTGGAAAGCGTGGGAATGTTGCAAATAGATAGCTGGTATAAATGGTAGTGTGTGAATATAACGAACAAAATTTGGTACATCTCCTGGTTCATCCTATCCTGTGACAGCCAACATCTCATGGTATGCACATAGAACTCCCGCTTTCCATTGATATCACGAAAGATTTGTAGAGCCATTTTCCACCACCCATCTTGGAACACAAATATTGTTCTCCCCCTTTCCCTCTGGCCGTTTTTGATTTCATGATTCCCCGCCCCGAGACATACATACATTATAGACAGAAAACAAGAGACCGTCATACACCTTAATAAAAAAGAGGGCTCTCTTTTTTTTCCAAGTTGATAAGAACACAACACAACATTGCTTTATTCGACACATAAACACACACACACCCCTTTCTTCTCCTTCCTTGTCGTCCCAAAATTTACGTAAGCTTCTGCTTGATGAAAAAGCTCCTCAAATGGCTCAGCTGCCACGCGCAGGTTCCCGCCAGGACAAACAGTTGGATCAAGATCCAGCGGACGACGCGGGCGTTGGTCGACTCGGATTGATCGCGGAATTCGGCTTCTCTCTCCTATTTTTGTTTTTTTCACTTGTGATCAGCACCAATCCCCCATCTCTCGCTAGCCTCCCCCCCAGAAAAATACTTACACGTTGAAACACTTGTTCTCTCCTGATGTCATTCAGTCTCGCGTTGAGGTCCTTGACCCGGGTGGCCAGGTCGGCGATCTTGGACTTGTCGCTGCTGTCGATGGCCGAGGTCTCGCCGATGGCCATGTCGAGGGTGAGGCGGATGCCGCCGTTGGGCTGGGCCATGCTCAGCCAGGAGGACTTGCCCGAGGAGGAGGAGGGGGTGAAGCAGATCTTGTGGTCGCCGGCCTCGGCGGCGGTGAAGGTGAATTTGCCCGAGGGGCCGCCGCGCTGGGAGACGACGCGGTGGTCGTTGTCGAAGATTTCCTACGGGGGGGGGGGGGGGGACAAAGTTAGAAAGGCGGGGGGGATATGGGATATGGGATAAGGGGGTAGGAGGGGGGGGGAGATGGGGGCGTACGTCAACGGAAATGTAAATCGAGATGCCGTCGTGCTTGGCCCAGGCGTGGCGCTGGTCGTCCCATTCCTCGGCGACGTAGTGGCCTACTACGAGGGTGTCCTTGGGGAGCTCCTCGAAGAAGCAGCGGGGGGTTGTTACGTCGATGTAGAAGTAGAGGGCCTGGGCCATGGAGGCGAGGGAGAGGAGGGGGAGGATGGCCCTCATTTTTGGCGGCTGTGTTAGGGTGGGTTGTGGGATCCAATGATGGGATTGTATGGGGGAGAGGTTGAAGCCGTCGGCGTGTCGGTTCGAATTGGGTTTTGTGGTGGTGGTTCGTCGCCGTCAAACGGTTTATCGTCGTCGTCGTCGTCGTGTGGGTTTGCGACGGGTTTGTTCACAAGTTCACCAGCAGCAGCAACAAACACACTTCACAGGCGCGACCCCGGTCAAGCTTGGAAGCTGCCACGCTTCCAGTAAAAGTTGGGGCCACTTCAGTGGAGCGGCCCAGCCAATCTCAGGGGTCGGGTTGGGAGGGAGAGTCACGTGCGAGATCAGCATCCAAATGGAAGCTTGAACCTGGGAGCTTTCCGACTGTGCGCGCTCTTGCTGGCAACTGTGGGAAGGGCACTGTGCTCTTGAAAATTTGGGCGGTGTTGCTCGACAGAATTTCGCGTCTCTCTCACGGTGAATGCCATCATTCACTCACGTCGCCCACCTTTCGAACAAACTCGGCCATCAAAATCTTGATTTTTTCTTTTTTGTTGCGCAGTCCATCAAAAATTCAAATGCGACAATTCAGTTTGATCGCTTCTTAATAGAGTTTCATTTTTAGATACCCCCCCGTGTTTTTTTCAGGTCGAGTTGTTGCCAGATGCCCGATTGAAACTTGCGACAAAACTGCGACCGACAAAACTCCAGCTCTCTCGCTAGAGGTAGAAATCCCCACAGTTGCACGGGGTTGACCTGTCGACGCGACCAACCCCACCATCACCGACCTACCCGGCACCCACCACCGACCGACCACAACCATGACCTCGCGCGACGTTCACGATGTTCTCAACCTCCCTTCAGATCACTCGGGTGCGCCTCGGCCATCAAAGAAGCAAAAGAGCAGTGGGCCGCGACCAAACCTGAAGGGACTGGCCCGCGAGGTGCAGAACTTGGGCGGCGACAACCCAATAGCGATTGTTCCTGAGGTTAACTTCTTCAAGAAGCGCCGCTTTGCCAGTCGGAAACCAGTTGCGAAATGGGAGCTTAAGGCGTTCACCAACTCGGCGAGGGGAGACGACGGCGCACTTGTGCTGAGGCATTGGAAAAGAAAGACGGATGATGCTGCACCGGTAGAAGGTGCCCAGGATGGGGATGGACAACAGCAGCAGCAGCAACAACAAGGGGGGGAAGGGACACCAGCTTCGGAAAGAAAGGACGAGAAGCCCGACGACTCGGCATTTGCTAAGTTCAATGTCCAGGTCGTGGTGCCTCATTATACCGAGGATCAGTATCACTCCAACCTGCAGAATAACGACTGGACAAAGGAGGAGACGGATTACTTGATGCAGCTGGCCAAGGACTTTGACCTGAGGTGGATGTTGATATGGGATCGATATGACTATACACCAAAGCCGCCCGCTGGTGATGCGACGAATGGGGATACCAGTACAGCTGTGATACCAGCTCCGAAGCAGCGGAGCATGGAGGACCTGAAGGCGCGGTACTACGAGGTGGCAGCCAAGATGATGGCTGTTCAAAAGCCAGCGCAGTACATGACCCGGCCAGAGTTTGAGCTATACGAGATGATGCAAAACTTTGACCCGGAGCAGGAGAGAAAACGCAAACAGTTTGCCCTCAACACCATGTCACGCTCCAAGGACGAGGCCCGGGAAGAGGAGTCACTATTGCTAGAGGTCAAGCGTATCCTCGCGCGCACGGAGCGTTTCAACGAGGAGCGTCGCGAGCTCTACAACCGGCTCGATTACCCAGCCACGGACTCGGACATCAACTCGTTCAAGACCTCGGCCGGTCTGCAGAACCTCCTCCAGACGTTGATGACGACAGATAAGAACAAGAAGAGGAAAAGCATCATGCCCGGCGAGGGCGTCAGCCCCAACACGGGCGTCCCCAACAGCGCCGTGTCGGAGACCAACCCGGCGAACCGCAGGGAGAGCATCGCTGCCTCTGCGACCTCGAACAACCACCACGCTCGCCACGATTCGGACGCCAGAACCCCGGCTACACCGGCCGATCCGACCCCGACATCGGCCGCCGCGAACAACAAGAAGAAGGGCGGCAGCGCGCAGCAGGCTCCGGAGAGGAGGAAACTTACTCAGCAGGAGGAACAGGTTTATGGCGTGTCGTATCATGACAGGCTGGGTAGTGGCCCGACGTTCCGGTATGAGAAGATTAACAAGCTTTACAGCCACAAGAGCGGGCAGCAGCAGCTGCGGATTACGAATGCGCTGAGCGAGCTTGACTTGCCGCCTAGGCTGGTGATGCCGACGGCGGCGGTGACGGCGCAGTTTGAGGTGCTTTGGGGGGCGGTGACGGCGTTGGTGGATTTGAGGAAGATTAGTGACCGGTTGGATGGGGAGATTAAGATTGAGGAGGCGAAGAAGGCGGAGAGGGATAGGGCGAAGGGGATTGTGCCGGAGAAGGAGGGGGAGAAGGAGAAGGGTGGTGGTGGTGGTGGTGATGGTGGTGGTGGGGAGGGGGAAAAGGAGGGGAAAAAGAAGGAGGGGGAGAAGGGGCAGGAAGGGGGGGAGCAGGCGAAGGAGGAAGGGGAGAAGAAGAGGCCGGGGAGTAGTGGGAGCTTGACTGCTGCCGGGCATAAGAGGAGCGCGAGTGTGTTGAGCGCGGCTAGTGACAAGAGCTCCAAGCGGCAGAAGAAGTGATGATGGTACCCCTGTGTGGTTTGGCCTGGGTCTTGACTATGTCGAGGGTGGGAGAGTCTGCTGCGCTGGCGGAGGAGTTGTAAAGATAGCAATTATGCCTGAAAGAAATGAAAGTGCGTTGGGAACTTCCACGCTCTGTGTACACTACACTGCCTCTCCTTGGTTCAGTCAGATACACCATCACGTCTAAACTTCATTGTGGCCATGTTGAGTTGCTATGAGTGATGATATGTTCGTTTTCCAGTGCTAGTTGAGATCTACCCCATCACATGCTCATGATTCGTCCCATGTAATCCACTCAGCATGTTCAGCCCTGCAAAGTTGGAGTTTTGCCCACTTGAATATAGTGCTCGGGTGTTATGCTTTTCTCCCTCCTCAAGTACCTACCTACCAAAAGAGTGTTTTTTCATTTTCCCTATCTCACTGCAACTACTTTGGGTAAAGATGTTCGGTTAGCAACATCACAAGGTAGATGGGTACTAAGAGCATGCAAAACATCGAGCAGACCCGACCCCTTTTACAGGAGTACTATGGTTTTCCGCCAAGTCTGTTACGCGTAGACACAGGGTCAAAACACACAAGTGTTGTTTCTACCACCCTCTTGCCAACATGGTTCGGTTGCGTCACAAGGAAAGTTGTATGTTGAAGTTACACATTTGAAACAAATAGGTATGACATAGCCCCTAAAGATAGTTTTGTGACGGCCTTCTTAGTATGTGTAAGCCCCGATTTCTTACTTTCATGTCAGATATCTAATCACTGGGTATCGTGTGATTGTGACATGATATCAGTGTTATAAGGAGAGAACTCAATTTGCCCCTAGGAAAGAGTCCGAGATGAATTGATGATGAAAGACAAATCCAATACTTCGGCGGCTAAGGTGATTTGAGTTTAGCACGGCAAAGAGTATCACACAGGTGAGTCTGTGAGTGCCGGCAAAGTTCATGATGTTTCAGTTGCCCGAGGACACCAAGAGCTGTGATCAAGGGCTGGAAACTCCCGTATGGAAAGCTCGTACGGGACGACAACATGGGATATCTATAAAAAGACCAGCAGGTCCTAAGCGACGGGAACAATACCCGCTGACGCCTTGGCTTGCATTTCGTCAAAGATGATTCCCCGTGAAAGGCCTACTATGCAGGTACACGTCTTTCGTCACGATCTGGGGGTGAGGCATGTACTCGAGAAAGACAATGTACCAGTACCAGTACCTTCGGAACTTTTCTGACATCTTCACCATCAAACCTTGCGAAGGGCTGTCGTCAGTAGCTGCATCTTAAGATCTGTGACGAAGAAGGTAAAGGCTGCAGGCGCCAATCGTAAGACAACCAGCTGGCGGGTAGACATGTGATGGTATGAGTGATCACTAGAGTGAGTGTGTTAGTGATTGTGGGGGACCGTTGTAATGGCATGGGAGGATGGTACGATGGATATGCCTGGATCTGTAGTCAAAAGATATATATATCTTTGCCCTGTCGGTCTGCCCCAATAGGTTTTGAGCCTCAACCGCCGTTAGCTGCACCCCGTCAGATGGTTGGATGCCTGGCGACGCCACCAGGGCTTGTTGATAAGAGATGTGGTGATGATGTTTCGAAGCTGACATGTTTGA
Organism: Cercophora samala; assembly: GCA_030512305.1. Taxonomy (NCBI): domain Eukaryota; kingdom Fungi; phylum Ascomycota; class Sordariomycetes; order Sordariales; family Lasiosphaeriaceae; genus Cercophora; species Cercophora samala. The sequence goes on along the minus strand of JAULSY010000075.1, from coordinate 5,511 downwards.
CCCCGGATTTCTGCACGTCTTTGGGGGAGTATAAAAGGGGTATCCGGGGAAAGAGGTGTCGTTCCATCTGACGTTGGGCAAGGGAGCGGGAGATGCTCGGCGGGTCGAGGATGGATGGGCCAATGAAAGGGCCGTGATGAGATCTGAGATGCTATTCTGGGTAGAGGTAAGCGCCATGCGGCGTTAAGCAATGCAGAGCCTCTCCTTACATAACATATATGGGTTACCTGGTAGCCCTACCCGCTTTGCAGTTTGTGAACTGCACTTGCACTGCGTATGGAGTATTATCCCTCCAAACGTCCCGTCGTTGTGGGCGCCAAGGGGGAGTGAGGTTGCGCAATGGATGCATCATCTGCGGCCGACTGGGAGGCCACACAGAGCCGAGAAGAGAATTGTGCGGGGGAGAGAGAGCCTCACACCAAGGCAGGTAGGCGAGACGCCGCAACTTAGACGCCGTCGACTCTTCCTGTGTCTGCTGCTGCACGACATGAATTCTCCAGGAACGGCAATGCTGGACCTGGTGATGATGAAAGGACCCGGGTTGGCCAGTGAGAGACGAGCGGTACCTGCAGATAGGTCGGCTGGAAATAGAAACCAGCCTTGTGGTGATTTGGAAAGCTTCTAGAAAGACAGACGCCCGAGTTACTGAATATACGTAAGCATTTCATGTTGTAGTCCAGGGTTAATCACGTTATCGTTGATCCGTCATTTGCAAGGTTGGCCGCAAGTGGAAGGCAGGAACGACTTACAGGGCCACAGGGCACACAACAGCCCACAACCCACAAACTCATGCTCATTATTCCAGCCCAATCACCAACCAAAGCCAGACGGGCATCAACGGCGTCTTTCGGCCTTCAACGTCAGCGGAGCGGACTTGGCTCCGTACCCGAATGGACGAGTCACGATGTGAGTTAGCACCGAAACAGCATACTCCTCCGGTTGGTTTTGTTCTGGCGGTCAGGACAGCGTCGTCGACGGCCCCGCATCGGCCCGGTCTGACGACGTGACTGTTCGGATACTCTTGTGGAGCCCGAAATACATGTTGATATTACGGATACAGAGACCAGTAGTGTACGCCGATTACAGCATCCACTTTGCTGACGACACATCCGCCCCAGACCCTGTCAATCGCCGAACATTACGTGCGTCCGCGCCTGCTGCCGTCGCACCACACACCGCTCAAACGTCCTCCCACCACTCCCTGCTCTACTGTTCGGTGAGAACTGCTCCGTCATCGATAGGGGGGATGGTGTCAAATTAGTCAGAGGGACCCGCTATTAGGAAATTAATACCTTAACAGTAGGACCTAAGCTACTAGGTTCGGCTTTAACAAGCCACCCGGTTCTCTCCTTCGTATAATATTAGAATTAAATACTTTTTAACTTTTATATTAAATTTAATAATTTATAATTAAACTATTATTTTATTATACTTTAATTAAAACTATTATTATTACGTTAACTTTATAAAATACAATAACCTTATATTATTATAATATTAAATAACGGCTTTATAAATTACTTTAAAGTAATAAAGAAAAAAAACGTTATTTTCTTTAACGGTTTTAAAGATTAGGATAATTTCGAAAAAGATATTTATACTATTACTTAAAACCAATAATACTATATTAATCTTAATAATTATAAACTATTTTTTTATAAAATTACCATTATAATTATTAAAGACCTTAAATATATTAAAAAGTAAAAAACTTAAAATTACTTTAATTATAACTTTAAAGTATTTAAAGCTTATCGGAAATACATTTAAAAAATTAATATATAATACCTTTAAATTATAAAAAATAATCTTAAGTTTTTTAAATACTTTAAAAAAATTATAAAACTTATATATATTATTAACGATTTAATTCCTAAAAAAATTTAACTTTATAAAAAAGATTTATATTTTATCCTTTTATTATTAAATAATTATAAATATATTTAATAAACTTTTTAAACTTTAAATATTTAAATAAAAAATTACGTTAAAAAGTCTTTATAAAATATTTATTATAATAAAAGCCGAGGTTTTTTTTATAATTTTAATAATTTAAAAAAGATAATTAAACTTAAAGACGATTAATTTTAACTTTAATAATAATAGAAATTTTATAAATATATTAAGGATTTTAAAAAAATAAATATTATAAAAAAAATAATCGATTAGACTATTAAGTAAAAAAAGATCTTTTATTTTACTTATAAATATAATACTTCCGATATTATAAATTTTACGATTTAATTTTAAATAATATTATAATTAATATTTTAATATATTAATTTTAAAGTATAAACGACTTTTTATATATTTAATAAATAAAACTTTATAAAAAATAACGACTATATAATTACCGATATCGCTAAAAATATCCGTAATTATATTTACCTTTTTTTTTTAACTATTATTAAAAAAGGTAGTAATTAAAAAGCTACTTTCCCTAACTTTTATAATAAAAATAATAAAGAAGAAAAAAAAAGTAAAAGAGGTATAAAACCGAGGTAAAACCGTTATAGTACCGGTAATAAACTACAGGATTTCTTCTATAAAAAAAAAAAAATAAAAACTTTAAATTTTAATTATAAACCGGTCGGAAAAAAAATATTAACTTATAAAGCTTACTATAATTACGGTTATAATATAAATAATTACTAATATCTCTTTTTAATAAAAATCCCTCGAAATATTTATTTTAAAAATAATATTAATATTAAAAAATTAATTAAAGACTATAAAATTATTAATTTATAATTAAATAATAAGATCGAGAATTTAAAGAAAAGTAAAAGGAGAAATAACGTAAGTAAATAGTAACGAAATTAATTATTTAAAGCTTTTAAAGAAAACTTCGATTAAAAGACTTTCGTTATTACTTATAAATTTTAAAAAAAAAAAAATTATTAAATCGGTAAGTCCGGGTTTTTAATATATTAAAATAAACAGTAACTATTAAAAAACCGCCTTATTAATTATAATACTTATTTCCCTATAAAAAAATATCTCCTTTACTATTTAATAATCTTTAATTTAAAAACTATACTTTATATATTTAATAATATCTTTAAATTTAATAACTTTTAACTTACTCCTCTTAAAAACCACTTAATAATTAGTAACTTTATTATCTTTATTATTAAATATAGAAAAATAAATATTTAAATTAATACCCTATATAGAAAATAAATCTTATAATTTTATAATATTATTTACTATAAGGACCTATCAGGTTTGAGGTTTTCGGATAGCTACTAGTAAGCAGTGACCAGGGTTAATCCCCCCAGTCTTTTTACAGACTTTAAAATTAATTATTACGGCTAACTAACCCTTAATTCGCCACTACTATTAACCATTTTAACTATTCTTTCACCCGACATTTATTATAAAAAGCCTATCTCTAATATCCTTTACTTTTAATCTACTTTTAACTGCTTATTTAAAATAGCCTCTACCCTTATTAATAAAGTATTTTAAACTCGGTAATTATAAAAGTATTGTAATGTATTTTCTTAATTACGTAAGTTAATTTGTATTTCTAGTGTCGAAATAACGATAAATCAGGGAATAGAAAGTTATTAATAAACACTAACCCTCTTTAGATAATCGGAATCCTGGATTTAGAAAGTCGGTTGTTTATTTGACCTCGAGGTAATATAGTGGATATTGTTACGGCGCTAGCTAGTTCCATACTACCACGCCCCACCGCCTACCCAATATAATAAGTAGAGGTTACTCTCTAGTGGTTATTTTAGTTATATACGCTACAGGGCTATAATCTTTTACTTTTTTTATTCTTTAAATTAAAATCTTATAAATTAACCTATACTTACTCAAGCCTTTACCTTATATACGACGTTACCCTTACATTATTTTAATCTCGCCCTACCTATTCTAAAAAACGTAAAATTCTATCCAAATTAATACTAAAAAAGATAAGGTTAATATAAACTATAATTAAGCGACTTACAACGTTATATCCCGATCGAATCGTTAATTATACGATAAGTTAAAAACAAAAACCTTAAATAAAAACGCCATTATTATATCGATTAATTTAGCCGAAACGAATAAATACGCCGAAGTAATATATAAATAAGCTAAATTTAATATTATCTTATTTAAATAAAACTTATTAAAAAAAAATAAAATCGGTCGTAACTTTTTATTTTATACTTAAACTGAAAAGTTTATAACTTTTTATTAAAGTAATATCTATATAATTACTATTTATAATAATAATAATAATATTAAAACCATTAATAATAATAATATTAATTTAAACTAAATAAATTAATTTAATTTTACCGACGAAATCTTTAATTTATTTTATAAAAATATTACTAACCGATTCTTTATTAAACGTTTCTTAATTCTAAGCTATATAAACCTCTATAGTAATTTAATAAAAAAGATTTAAAATATAGTTAATTATTATAATTACTATATTATTATTAAAGGCCTAGATTTCCTTTTCTGTATTTTTAACGTTAAAAATTAAACCTTTATTATAAAGGAAGTCGTCGATTTTCTTACCTTTAAAAAAATATTCAAAATAATTTCCAAAGCCTTTTTCTATAAAATAAAGATTTATATTTTAATAATTATTACTTTAAAGTAATAAACCTATAAATTTTATATTATTATTATAAAGTTTAATTAAAATTAATATACTATTAATATTTAAATTAAAATATTATATTAGGTTATTTAATTTTAAAATAAATTAATAATAATAAAGCTTACCTTTAATAAAAAAAATACCGTTAAAACCGCTATTACCTTTTCCGACTTTAAAATTAACTTTATTTAAATTATAGAGAGTTTTTATAAAGTAAATACCGAAATTATTTAATTTAAAAATAATAAGGTCTATTTAAAGGCTTAATTAATTAAAATATAAATTAACTTTAACGAAATTTAAATAATTATTACTATTTAACCTATAATAATTACTATTAAAATAACCGATTTTCAATAATAAATTATTAAATATAAAAAAAATATTGCCCGGCTTTAATATACTATAATTAAAATAATAATATTAAATTATAATAATACTCCTACTTTCTCCGAAACCCTCTTTACTATTACTTATAATAAAAATATTAAAGTTAACCTCCTACCTTTATAATATATTAAAAAGTTAAACAATATTATTAAATTCTATATATAATACCGATAAATAAAAAATAAAATAAAAATTAACGCCGATTACTTTAATAATAATTATACTAAATATATTTATATATAGAGCCGTCTTATAAATAACATAGCTAATATATTAAAACTTTACCTTTATAAAGACTATCTTAATTATCTTACTATTTATAAGGCCCTTATAATTTATTTATATAATAAATATAACGACTTTAATTATATTAAAGACGTTAAAAAAAAATTCTAAAAATTTATCTATAAATTTAATAATAGCTTTATTATATTTAAAAATAATTTCGTTTACTTTACCGGTAAAATCTATAAACTTAAATTAAAATAAAAATATAAATTTAAAAA